>VZTO01025735.1:0-10805 GCA_013400615.1 Syrrhaptes paradoxus
CATTGGGAAAAACTAAATCTCTTTTATGCTAAAAATAGGTTGTTCTTTAAGAAAACAAGGAATTGGACACTGTCAGGGCATGAGACCAGATATAATTTCCAGTTAGATGCCCAACTTCCATGACTATAGATTTGGACCAAGGCAGGTTAAAGTGAAGACTGTTTTCTATGCATGTACAGAGTTTGATGAGCTAAAAATTCCACACCAAACTTCTGTGAGGACCTGCAGTATGTGAAGCCTAGTCATAGGGCTAGAAAGACCTTCCAAATTCCATCAGAGGACTCAACATAGAAAATGTAAGAAATATTGTATATTCAAATACATTTAAAGAAGTCATACGTAATAAATCCAAAATTAATTTGATAAACTTCTGAAAGTACTCAAAGGCATCACTTTCTCTGTTAGGGGAATTAACCAAATTTTCTCATTATGTGCTAAACTGTTGCTGAAGTGTTACATTACATAAAAAACTGCAATTTTTGTTTGTGTGTTTCATTTTGCTGATATTAACAGTGAGTGGAACTGAAATTGCACAGATAAAGTTAAGTAAGAGGAAGAGTCAGTCCTCTCTTTGGAGAGTCTAGGGGATCTGTTTGAATCTGTTTATGCTCCGATTGTCAGACAGGAGGTAGCTGATTACAAGAGCTGTAGTTCTGGAATACTTGTGTCCTGGTCATGAGCACTAGGGAAATGTTAGACTGCCTGAAGAAAGGGGTGTGGGAGGGAAATCTCCAAAGAAGGGGATCATGTTTGACCTTGTGAGATTTTATCCTTTGGCTCCTTGCAACAATGTCTGATTCTATAGGACTGAAATTGGCAAAACAGATTAATGAANAAGACTGCATGGACAAGCTTGAATCTAATAGATTTAATTCTCCAAGCTGACAATTAAACTGCTAGCCTGACCCACCTTCTTTTATTGTTTGATATTCAGCTTCATTATCTCCCACCTGTAAAGGGTCAATGCTGGAGCCTGTAACTGATAACTCTTGCTTTTAGCTTGGGAAATCTGAGGCACTGTTACTGCATTCAGTTTTGTTCCATTTTGCTGCCCTGAGTTGTCACTAGGTAAAGCTTTTCCCATTCCCAAGAAACCAAGTGCTTCCTGTGAATAGTTCCCTTATACAAGCTTCCTTTGTCTGAGGTCTTCTCACTCAGTGGAATCAGCAGTATAATAAAAATGTCAGTTTAATTTTTAGGAGGAAATGCTTGACTCTTTTAACAAGAGAGGAGCACTCAATGTTGAAGCAGTCACGAAAGAAAAACTCCTTTCACGACCGCTGGAATTAGTGGACATGGACCGTGAGGGAGAGAGCAAAGGGTGAGAAACTGGCTTTCTTCCAAAACCAGAAAAATCTACATTTAAAGACACAATTGAATGATTTGGTATTACTTTGAAGAATTAACACAGCTTAACCTTTTTAAAGTAATAAGTATGTAATAATCCCATGTGAAAAATATATAAATGAATGTTTGAAATATTAATAGGTAAATTTGCAAATGTTTTAAACTGGGAAAACAAGCGACAACACAATTGCCATCTGGGTTTAAAACTACAAACACATGCATATAAGGCCAATTATCTACAATGAAGTAGCATTAGAAAAAGGAAATGAGAAACCTTTAAAAAAATTAACATCTTGTCAGCACACTGACTTCACTGCTTGCTTAATAGAAAAGGGTGTTATCAGTTTTATTTCCTTTGAGGATAGGGAAGAAGCTATTTTAGTGCTGAATCCCTTGTGCTTATGAGAAGAGAGCTGAAAATAGATTGAAAAATGTGTGGGAAAAGCAGGCATAATCTAAACTAGTTACTCTACAGAAACATTTCATTTTTTTTGTATCTCAGCTAATGGTACATTTTACACATTTTTCTGTTTACCTAAAGAAGCTGCTAATAGTATTTTATGTAAATACAGAAAGAAGAGAAACTGAATTATGGCCGGTTTACAGAGAACTCAAATTCAGTAATTGCTACATAAAGTATGCTTAAGCAAAGGTATTCAAACCCAATAAAAAGGGGTATTCCTGCAAATATTAACAGTGTCTAATTAACAGAGAATCATAGCTGAATCTGTGACATACCCTGAAGGTTAAGTATTGTTTTGTGTGCCTAGAAACAGGCGTGGGAGGCAAAAAATAAGAGCTATTCATCACCAAGGCACAGTGAAACTTGTCAATAACAACCTCGCAGAGGCCACAACTTTCATCATCTTTATAACCTATGGCTGCATAACATAGAATGATGAATGTAAAGTGTGTCTTCTGGGAATGGAGGTTTGTGGTTAGGGTAGGTAGAAGTGGCTGTGAAGTGACTGGCAATATTTATCTCACTCTAAGACATGATTTTTCCCTTTTCACAAGCAGGCCTGGCACAGCTCTGTGCTCCCTAAATATTGAAAACCCATGTGATGCCCAGACTGGAGAAGGACAAAGTCAAAACACATTTCAAGGGGTGATAGGCACCAAAATGGGAATTTTGGTTTACATCACCAGAGAGGCAGAGATTTCTCTGCTGGTGATTACAGCCTTTTACAGCAAGAATAGACTAGATTGTTGAAGTATTTAGCAAGGAATAATAAGGGAAGGATTTGGGATGTAATGGAAAGGCATATATATGAACAATACCAAACTCACCTTTCCCAACTAAGGCCTCTCACTTCTCATTCTTCCATGGCTTTCTATATGAGGAAGTCAAAGAGAACAGCTGGCTTTGTTTTGTTATTGCCTAGGCTGCTTCCTTTGGCTGCTTTCTCTTTCTCTTGGATTGTAACGTATTTTCACTGCAAAGTTCATTATGTGATAGGAAACATTATAGCACAGAAGACTGTAGGACATGGAAAAGTGATTGAAAAACTGTTGGGAGTGAAAAAGGGAATAAGTCAACCTAGCACTGGGAAGAGAATAAACAGGGAAAATGGTCTGCATAGCTGATATCTGTCTACTGTTACCAGATAAATATCTTGTTTTCATTGGAAGTGGCCAGGAAACCGATATGATTCCTCAGAGAAGTCCCATTTCGATTGCTCTTTTCCAAAGAACAAAGTATGAAACTACCACAAATGAGTTGAACAAGCTGGGGAATGTCAATGAAATACCAATTTTTTAAAATGCCTTTTGTATTTGGAAAAAAAATCTTTTTAAGTTCCATTGGATATAATCATTCCCCAGAGACAGGGAGTGGTTGATTGTGACTGATTCACTAGATCTGATCAAAGTGCTGAATGTACTGCTGTAGAATTTAACTTTCCTGCATCTCGCCTTGTAGACATCTCAAATGGCATCAGCCATGATTTCCACTTCTGAACTTTTATTATTGTTTTTCAAGTGCTCATAATATGTTGCATTTGTTTTTCAAGTTTATACATAGTGGCTTTTTGCTTTAGCCTATTCTTGTAGTATTGCAGTACACTCCCCTTGATAACAAGTACAATATAAGCTGAATGCAGCGTCTTTGACCCAAATTACAATTGCTCTGATTCTCTGAACAGATGGAAACACTGTTGTGTATCATCTTTTTGTGAAGAGAAGCTATTCAAATACATCAGTGGAACTGCAAAGTTAATCCAATAAATGTAAAAAAGACCAGATAAACTCTTTTCTTTAACAAACTGGCATGTCTCTAATGTGCCCTGATTTTTTCCTTCTTCCGTATGTCGTAGAAGTCATCGTAAATTCACTGGAAATGGAAGCAAGCGCATCTTATACAAAAAGTTATAAGAAACATTCCCATTCATAAACCTCTCTGTTCTATATTTCCAAACTTCTGCTGATTAGCATATATTTTTAAGTTTATAAATGATAACCCTGTTTGATTATAGCATGAAGATCAACAAAAGCTATCACAAAAACAATGACATCTTTATTGCTCAGTTTTCAGTGTCTTGTCCAGCAGAATGTTGCCGAAGGTCCCATTTTGCTGCTGGAGAGACAGTGAGCAAATGATGTAGCTCCCATGGATTTTGATGGAGTAAGATTTCATTTTTAGAAGAACCCAAATTCCATGGCAGGTACATGACATAAGAGAGGATATGTACTCTTCAAAACCTGCAGAGTTTCTTGTCTGAGACTTAACGTAAAAAAACCTAGCACTTCCCAACAACCTTTTTCTCCTTCTAAGTTTTGCAAGATGAGTTTTCTGACAGATACATTTGTACTGCTTGCCTAATAATAGCAATTGTCTATGTAATTGGGAGCATAAAAAGAGGTGGGTAAGCCTTTGTATGAAGCCAGCTAAGCATGCAAACGCTGCTTGTAATTGGTACATAAATTTAGGTGAACTAGTTGCATATATATTTCCTGCTTAATGGTGACGTTTAGAAGCTCTATACTTGCCCTGGTTCCCAACTTACACAAGGTCCAACGCCAAAAACTGACGTATAAATGAAACATGTTATTTCATTCATCTGCCTTTTTCCACAAATGACGATAGCAAAAAACGCAAGACAGTATGGAACAATCTTTTGTAGAAAATTCACACTGTTGTCTCTCATATTGTTTCAAATTTAGGCTTGAGCTACACAGATCAAGCTTTCTCTGGGCTGTCTTCTGCATAAAATGGTTTTGAGGATAGACTTCAGTTGACCACTCATATAGAAAAGATTGCTTTTCGTCTTCAAAATTCAAGTTCAAGGTCACTTCCTCCTATAATTTTCCTTCTTCCTCGACACAAAATGAACTTAAGTGGTTCATATACTCCAATTTCAACTTTTTTTCAAGATTTTGTTTTCATCAATCAGATATATTTCTTCAGTCCCCACTGAATTCATCAACAATTTCTTCTAACTATATCTCCTTTTTTAATCTAACACCCGCTTTACTTAGCTCTAGCTTCCTGGAATTCACCTTCTACTTCCATCTCATTTTTTTCCCATTAAATTAATTAATTAATTCTGCTCTATCCTCCTTATCTGTTAGTTCTTCCTCTCTCCACATTGTGTAGCTTCCATGTTCTTTTCTTTTTCTCCTAATCCCTCAGATAGTGGTCATATTCACTACATACTTCAGTCTGTCATTAATGTTTCCAGTTTTTCCAGGTTATCAAATTCTGGGAAATCTCACAGTAGAAATGATAATGAATCTTAGTCCACTGAAGACTGGTCACATCCTCACAACTGTTAATAATGATAACGCAGTTTCTGAGGCAGTGACCACAGGGCTGGCTCCATTTCTGAGCTGCAGGAGTAAACCACTTTCTGTAGCAGTTAGAACACACAAGGAGCAGCAATGCTTTGATGAAGCTGAACCAAAAAAGAGGTGGCTGGCTGTTAGCCAGCAATCTAAAATTGTCTTCACACCCTTTCTTATTGAAATTGAAGCCCATACACACCGTAGGAGATTTGCAGAACAAATACTAAATTAGGATGCAGTCAATATGTAGAGTGACAGTGCTGATGACTTCTTTTTATTACTATTTTTTTACAGGTAGCAGCAGCTACAGATTTAGTCCCCATCGTTATAATTCTCGACAGTAATTGCCCAGTTTAGTTTGTGTGCAGGTTTTAAATTGAGACATCGGTTGATGAATAAATGTTCCACTAACATCTCAATCGTATCGATTGTCACCACATGCAGTCATGAACATGAACTATTTGTATGCGCGAATAGTTGCATTGCCATTAAAATCTGAAAATTTAAAAAGTAAAAGAATGCTTGTTGTTTTATTTTACTGTTTTCACTGTTAACAACATTCTAGGAGTTTCCAGTCTTCAAGGATTCGCATGAGTTTGTTGTTTGTAGCATATCATGGCTGTACCATTCTATATAGTTTCCATTTGATTCGAAAAATACCTTCATGGTGCTTGATTGTGGAAAACATTTTAATTTTCAGAGTGAATAACATATATCCATATCCTTTCTCAGAAAGATAGAATCTCACTGAGGAATGTGTAGGAGAAAAGAACAAGACACATATGCAGGAATAGTAATGCAATTTTTTATTAACTAATGTAATAACAAAACACAAAATATGTTCTAATTATTAGTATTTGACTGAGTCCTTGCAAGACCTATTTTACAGCAAATCATGACTCAAGTCCAAAGTTAGAGCCCAACTTCTAACTGAACTGAGAAAACTCTTGGAACCTCAATCAAGAGAAAAGTAAAAGTTTTTCTGTTTGAAGTAAGGATATAATAAGTGCTTAGTGGAATTCATTAAGTAAATTATCAAAATTATCATCCTTCATTGTAAGTATTTCTTTTATCTCTGATTTTTGCTGAGATATATTTATAAAAAGTAACCACAAGCCCTCTCACTTCCAAGCTTTGTTAGGCCTCTTAGCTTTTCCTAAAGAACAACTAACCCTCAGATCATCATAGTAAGGCTTTTCACATCCTTTTCCTGACTGAATGCATTTTACCTAAATGGGAGAGATCAAAATCTTTACCAGACTTCAAAATGCTCGTGTGGAACTTTACCAAGGAGACTTTTACTTCCTGGAATACAAATATTGCCTGATATAAACAGGAAAAAAAACCCCGTTAATAGTTTTACAATCTGGGACACATATGATGGGAGGCTTCCCCTGCAAAGGATCAGACCCAAAAATGATAGACGAACAAGGTGATCTTCAGTTCCAGTTCTTCTAGTCCCTGGAAAGGGAAAATGAAGTGGTAACAGATGTTATATACATGTTACAAAAGCTGCTATTAAAAGGAAGCTTTTGAAAGTGTGTGTTATAAAACATACCCAGTACAGACAGATTTTTTTCTTCTGAGACTGATGTTGCTATGACTGATATGAATCAGCTAAGAAATAGGAGAAAACTGAAAGAAACTTATTTTTATTCATCCAGCTAAGAATGCAGTTAAGTATAAAGGAACATCAGAGCAGAGGATAGTCAGGTAAGGAAAAGAACAGAAGCAGATTACCAGATTTCCAACAGATTTCTTTTTCAAAGGTAGAAATTTTGACTTTTTCTCCTAAATTTTTTCCAAAGTATCCATCTTTGCAATTTGCTTTTTGACAGCAAATTATGTAGCACTGAAGTTGCAGTAAACTCTTTTCAACACTTCTGTTCAATCCTAAAACATTATTTAAACCATGGGATCCATCTGCCCTTCTGTAGTAAATGATAGGTCATTCACTGTCACCAATGACATCAGGGTCAGATTTCTTGTCCTTGTTTGATTTACTTATACCTGACTGGTGAGATCACAAAACTGCATTCTTAGAGACACATTTTCCAACATCAAATTCTATTTCATGGTGTAAGAGAATGAGAAAAAGACTCTTTATCTGTCTACATATATCCCATTGATGTTATGTTTTTAAACACAAGACGTAAAAAGAGAATGCATTTTTTTTTTCTGTAGTAGAGTAGAGTAGACAAAAGCGTTATTTTTATATTCTTACAGCAAGGCAGGTATTTCAGATACAGTTTTGACAAACTATAATTAATATTCATTAAAATATAAAGGGAGTACAGAGAATAAAAAATTGTTAATCTCTTAGAGCAGTCATCACTTTTTTTCCCTGGAAAATACATGTAAAAATAGGTTTGATCCATTACTCTCTTTTACATTTTAAAGATTATGGCAAATTACAAATAAAAAATACACGAGAAGCTGTTTGCCATGTGAAAAGGAAGACAAAAAAAGAGGGATGTGTATTAATAAAGAAACACTGATCCACTCGTAGCTGCAAGCAGATAGGCTTTTTATTTTTCTTTTTAATTTTTGAACATCTCCTCAAACCCTTTATATTCAGTTTCACCAATATGCAGATCCTGAGCCTTGTCTCCATTCCAGATGTTCTAGGTTTGGCACATGGTCGTGACTGCTGCAAAGCTGATCTCCAGAAGTTATGCCATACCTTCAGGGGCCTGTATGATCCTGCCTGTTACTTGGAAAGACTTGCTATTGCTCTCAGAAACACTGTATTCTCTGAAATATAAAATATATAGTAATGACAGTAATACAACCAAGTATCAAAAATACCATAAAGCATGAACTAAGAATTTTATGACAAATTTCTACAGCTTATAGAGTACATCTAAAATAAAGATAAAAATTAAATAAATATCTCATTTATACTTTTTTTTTACAAAATTGCCTGCAGCTCACTACAAACTTATCAGAGCAAAGGTTTAAAATCAGAATCTAATGGCTTATAGCTTATTACAGTAATCTATGAATTATTAAATAATTCTACATTTTATTGAAAAAATAGCAAAAGGATCATTTAGGGAAGGCATACTGTCTTCAGATTTTCTACTTTAAGAATACCTCAAAATAAACAGGACCACAAATCCTTTCTTTTCCTTCCCAGCTATTATATTCTCCAGGAATCTGATTTTCCTATGGGTGTCTAGATGCTGCCATTTCTTATATTTTTCATATTCAGAAGCCTCCTGCACAAATAAGCATTTGTCCCGAAGCATACACCATCAGAACCCTACCTTTGATAAAAATAATTCCTGGTTACAGTGCCTTTGCAGGTCACAGCAATGTTGTGTTGCAAAGGGGAATAGTCTTTCTGGTAGGACAATGGTGCGCTGTGGGGAATTCTGAACTCTCCGAGCTGACAAGCAGCTGCTGTAGTTTACAGAGTGTTATTTCCAGTCTCATCAGCTACTGAGTTGGATTCAAAGTTGCACTGTTTTTCTGTGTCTTTTTGTGGCCAGGGCCCAGCGTATCTAAACTGAAGTCCCAGAATTAAAACACTGATTGACGATTTTCTTCTACTGGCAAAGGGAAACCTTTGCAAGAGTGGGAAGTCTTACCAAACAGAAAACAGTGATTTTGGTAGGGCCAGTCTGAGACTAAGAAATCGACTTCTCCATGAGGCAGGGACTGGCACAAGTTTGAGTGCCACCTTCCTTTCCAAGTGCAAATTGGAGTTTCTTAACCTTTCCTTCTGTAACATAAGCATTTAGACAAACAGTCAGACAAGCATTATATGTCGTAAAACAAAACATTCCACAGTAGATGTATGTTCCCTGGGGAGAGGAATGAAAGAATAAACATGTAACAAGCATTAGTCACACTGCTTAATGCACTACTGGAAGACACTCAAATATTCATTGTGACTATGCTATAAAGATATATCTATAAAGTATAATAAATGTGCTATTAAACTTGTCAAATAATCGGCTGCATTCTAAATCAGTTATAAAGAATTTTAAGAGCAGTTCCATGTACAGTCAAGGAAGGCAGCAAAATCTTGTCAGAAAGACAATTTTTCAATTGTCTTACTAAGCACGGGTACAAAAAGCATTCATGATCTTTTTTTTTAGAATCGTAGAATGGCCTGGGTTGAAAAGGACCTTAAAGATCATCTAGTTTCAACCCCCCTGCTGTGGGCAGGGTTACCAACCACTAGGGCAGGCTGCCCAGGGCCCATCCAGTCTGGCCTTGAACCCCTCCAGGGATGGGGCATCCACAGCCTCTCTGGGCAATCTGTGCCAGTGCCTCACCACCCTCAGTAAAGAATTTCTTCCTGATATCTAGTCTAAATCTACCCTCTTCCAGTTTAAATCCATTACCTATCATCCTGTCGCTACATGTCCTTGTAAAAAGACCCTCCTTATCTCCCCTGTAGGCCCCCTTCACATACTGGAAGGCTGCTATAAGTTCCCCCCAGAGCCTTCTCTTCTCTGAACCACCACAACTCTCTCAGCCTGTCCTCATAGGGAAGACGCTTCAGCCCTCTGATCAGCTTTGTGGCCCTCCTCTGGACCCACTCCAGCAGCTTGATATTGTGAAGTCACCAATGCCCATTTGATTCTGCTCATTTGACTTTGTAGAGAGGAAGAATCCAGATGTGTCATGCAGCTGCAGTGCTTCATTTCAGTGCTAAATTCTATAAGCTGTGTGTTCAGTAGATTACTCAGTATTGTGGTGCTAACGGTGCTATATTGGTGACACAGGAGTTTGTACAGACTAGGCCAGAGCTTTCAGGAGGCTATGGAAAAGACAGAGTAGATCAGCAGGCGTACTCTCCACCAGGGAAGACACACACATTAGTAAGACAACTTAAAAATGGAAGGGAATGGCAGGAATCAATTAATTAAAGTATTTACAGGTGCACTATAGGAATTTCCACATATATATGTAATGACTCTTACTAGAGGGTAAATTATGCAAAACTCTGTCATTCAGTGGCAAAACTTCTATAGACTTCAGTGGTTCCAGGATTTTGTCATCTCAAGCATCACAGAATTAATGTTTCTCTTTGAAAAGCAGTAATTCAGGATACCTTGAGTAATTAAGATGTTATACCTCTTGCTTGTAATGCATTAAGTGAGTCACAAATTTTAGGCTTAAGTTTACCTTTCAATTAGTGTTATATCACTTTTTATTTGTATACATTATTTATATCAAAGGTGCAAATTCTGAGTGAGGTTTTGTAGAAAACTGTAGGTCAAGGTGAAGAGCCTTGAACTTCTCTTGCTCCTTTGTCAGTTATGCTTTTATTACTCTCTTTGGCTTTGCAGCACACATTTGAATTGCCTCCTGTACAGTACCACTGAATCATCTAAATTGGAAGGGACCTTTTGAGAACACCTAGTCCATCCGCCTGGATGCGTTCCTGTGCGATCTGATCCAAGGTGTTCCTGCTCCGGCAGGGGGATTGGACTAGATGATCTTTCGAGGTCCCTTCCAAACCCTAACATTCTGTGATTCTGTGATCTCCCCTGCTCAAGTTCACCTTCCTTTACCATACCAATGGTCCCTTTCAACCCTCTCCTCTGAGCATTGTGAGCACATCATCCATACCCATCTCTTCTGAGCCTTCTTCCATCATAAGGGCTTGTGGCTCTGTCATAGGCAGCCATTGGCTCAACAGAGGAGGTGACTCAGTT
>VZTO01025751.1:0-22708 GCA_013400615.1 Syrrhaptes paradoxus
TGTGAAATTTTGCATTTTCTGATGATGCTTGTAAGTTTACTACAGGACCTCAGAATCATGGCTGACCTGACTGGTGGATGTATGGAATACATCACAGTTTTTCATGGAAAACCTAAAGATGACTGTCAATTAAAACAACCAGACTCTCTCATTACTCTTTCACTAATTAAAAAGGTGGGGTTTTTTATTAAGTAGACATAGCTGATTAACTGTAACACTTCAGAAACTGATGTGAAATACACTTTGTAGTTAGGACAGAACAGCAGATGCAGTAATGAGTATTTTTTTGTACTAATTCCCTGAAAATCAATAGAACAAATGTTTGCATAAACAACTTCTTGCACTGACTTATTATCCTATCTGTTCTAAACAATTCTTGTATGAAAATAGTTCACAATGCATCATTTTACTGACGTATCCTGCAATTTTTTACTCTACACAGTCCACTGTAAAGTGGACTTTGAGACAATACTATTAAAGGACTCTGCTATAAAACTGTATTTATTGGAGTCCATCTTCAAACAGTTCACACGAGTTATCCTCACATAAAAATCTGATGCACAAACGAGAAATTCATTTTATGTACTTTGCTCTGGATTGTACTTTGCCCTGGATCTCACATCAGTTATGACCTGCTCACAGTTTGTGTAATTAATCATTTCAGTAAGGCGTATGAGCATTTCCTGAAATACTTATATGGTAACATCTGCAATGTAATAATCTATAATTACAGTTATACCAGGATGGAACTGTATTTATAGCAGCAGAGTGTATTTTTTGTGTCTGTATAGATACAACATACACTGACCGAAGCACATTTATACAACCCTGCGCAAGGTGGGTAGACGGAGGTATTTTACTATTGTGGCACACTCACACTGATGAGACTGTAATATGCAAACAAATCCTGATGTTGTCTTATATCACTTTGGCTTGTAGAGTGGCTGCTGGACATAAACCAAACCAATTTATAAAGGTCTTGAGGTGACTGTTTGAAGAGGAAAATTAAGCCTTTTATAACTTGTTATACAACACAACTTGTGGCTTATAAGTAACTGCTGAATACATCGGTAGCTGGAAAACGTTAAATTAGCCAGACCATAATAATGGGAAAAGATGCAATAAATGTGTCTGGGACTGTGTATTTATTGTGCAACACCATTCTTGTTGTTTATTCACTCTTATCTAGTTTAACAATCACGAGAGAGCAAGCGGACTTGTACTTTTTGTCCTGCGATTAGGTTGGCACTACTGGGTGAGTGGACAAAGTCATATCAGAGCTGATTTTTTTTAATGTTTCCAGCAATTACATTTTTCTTCAATCAAACACTTCATATATAATCTGAGCTCTATGTAAATTTAGCCAAAATACACTTTTATCTTTAAATGTATTTAACAGAGAAATGTAGAAAGCTATGCCTTTATCCACGCCATTGCAAGGTAATACTATTAATGTGTTATTCTAAAGCATAACAAAGAATCTAACACGCAAAAGAATAAATAACAAACTCCTTGAATCTTTATAGATATTTTTATCATACCAAGAAACATTAAATATTTTGAGAAGCAAAGGTAAGCTATTTTTCTGTCTTGTGACTGGTTTGTTTCCAAAATACAGGCATGCTTTTATTAAACATGAGCTCTTGTTTTCAGCAGAAGCAGTTATAAAGTATACCAGCATAATATTCACCAATACAAGGCTAGATGACAAGACTTCTTTCATTTAAATGAAGGGTATCTTACTATACGAAAGCAAATGTTTTGATTGCCATTATACCATAATCCCTGTTCTGCTATGCGAAGAAACATTGATGGAAAGAATTTTTAATGTAGCTGAATATGTTTCTGTGTATTAGTAAAAACAAATGCACAGATAAAACAGGCAATAGGGAAAACCCCTGAGATGCGGGAGAGCTTACCTGACCACTTCTCAGCAGATCTGCTGCTTAGCTGTCCAGTGCCTGCGAGGCCCTGAAATAGTGAGACAGAATAAACTCAATGAAACCATCATGCAGCCTACTAAATTCACTTTAACACTTTAAATGACAAAACATACGCTTCATAAAGTATTCAAAAAGAATTAGCATGCAACTCCAGCTGCAAAAGATTTTGTTCACAAACTGAACAGCAATAGGCCTGTACTTTATTCTCATCAAAAAAGTAAACCAATCACATTGACAAAAAGCCACTATAAACAAAAAGACTGTATTTAAAGGATTAACAGTTTTGGCATCCCTACCATCAAGTCTTCTGTTTCTTTTTTTTTCTTTTTTTTCATCAAAATTTAGGTTATATATTTTTTGTTAGCAAGATTTGCATTACTATTATTGTTAATTTTAGATCTGTTTATTGCCTTGAGGGTTATATACTGAAGAATAATTTTGTTGTCACTAGTTAATGTTAATTAGTTGTTTTAATAGCCTATATACCTATTTGTTATATTTTGGTAGGTTTACTTTTTTAACTATCAGTAACTTAATAATTGAGAATATTTAACATTACTGTTGCATACTCAAAATTACAGAGTTACTATTAGTGTTACCTGTTTAACGTTTAGTCATCCTTTGAGTCCTGCGACATATTTCCTTAATAATCATCAGCCATCAAGTCTGATAGTCTCAAAAGAAATATCAGCCCTCTAAATTGCCTTCAAGGGCGGTGATATTTAGCACTGAAAATTACAAATAAAGTTTTTGAAGTTGAGTACCAACAACTGGGCAGTGACACTGATGATTTGTTTATCAAGACAACTTGTTATATACTACGAAAAATGCAGTCAACGCACTCTTCTGAGTGAAAACAAATAGGTGAATCTATGCAATGCTTACATGTTGAATGGGATATTTAATGTGCGGGGAAACTCAAAGGTTGAAGAACTAGCATTTAGACAGTCTAACAGTGGTAAGTGGCAATCTTACCTCTTTAAACTCCATTACATTCTCACGAGAGACATGCTAATACAAACAAGTCAATCAGAGTTTGTGTTTAGCAAGATCAAGCTTAGAGGATAGTTTAAAATCCATTTATTGTTCTAAAGCATTTTTTTCCATTAACATGTTATACATTAGTGGATACTAACCATGATTCATGTAACAGTTTAGTTTGTTAACTTTTAAATTATTTAACAACCAGAAGTTATTAATACAACTTTTAAAGTCTTACACAAAAAATCTTAAAACAGGCTTGGGTTCATTTTTGTAATTTTTTATATAAAAAACATTTTAGGCATCTCTTGAAAAAAGAAATAAAGCAGGCATTTAAAGCTAGAAAACAAGTAATTCCAAATTTAGTTTGTTACAAAAGGTTTCCGCTTTATTGACAAATTATGGCAAACATATTTGACAAAATTATGGTTTCCTATTTAGAGAAGCTTACACATGGAACTTTATGTGATTTTTTTTAACAAATACAGGCTAAAACACTGAACAAATTCAGTTAGCTACATACATACAGTAGCTGCTTGTTTTCAACCCCATTAAAACAGCATTTAAAATTAAATTTACAAACTTAATATCGAACATCTTAATCTAAACTAACATATAGTAAAAAAGACAAGTTAAAACATCTTATCTACAGCTTGATTATTGTCTGTTTCAAGAAAAAAAGTAAAAAAAAGAATCATATTACAGTCTTTCAGCAACCCTAAACAAAAACTCAGCCTTAGCTAGTATGTAGAGAGACTCAAGATCTGTAACAGCATCATGCTTTTTAAGTTACACACAGCAATGAATACAACCAACAGAACATCATCTTTGACTGGTTTATAGACAATGTTTGCCAAAGGTTTTTTGTTTCTGTTTTTTTTTTTTTTAAGTCTGTGTTATAAAATAATACTAATGCCAATGTCACTCCAATGTTATAGGAAATACAAGTAGTACATAGGATAGTAATGAGCAGTAATCCCTAGGATAGAAAATAAATGGACTATTACTTGTCTTGTTGCTGTTTACGTGGAGACCACAGGCTATTAATTGTCTTTGAGATGAGGTCACAGATGAGGAGGACCTTCAATATCTACCATAGGGGTGTTCCCTGTAACCCCCTCTGGCTGACCTTGGAGGTGGTGCCTTTAGGCTGGAACGGGTTGTGGCCCATTCTTCTTGTGCTAAAAAACAGAAGAGAAAAACATGTTTTGTAAATATCTAAACTTGAAAGAAAGAAGTGGTAGCACTGCTAATAGCTGTCAAAATTCTCAGGGGTTTTGGCTGAAAGCTTTAGAAAAATAAAATGAGGATGGTGTTATGATCCGTTTCTTTATCCTCCCACAAAAACTTACAGAAAACTAACCTTCTACTTCTCTACATAGGCAACCTGTCTATCTTAGGATGAAAAAAACCTTCTCACTTTCAGCAGATATCTACTGTGGTGGCAGTACAGTCAGCTCTGGAAAAATCACTGCCAGCTCAGAATTTATCTGATGTTTTGAGCTTCTAGTATTTAAGTTGCACCAATGTGAATAACATTTAATGCAGTTGGTGTGTTAATAAGATGAGTTAAATCAAGATAATAGAAATACATTTGATTTTGTACTTCCTTTTGAGACCAAAAGAAAGAAAATAATGGAAGAAAAATTATGTGTAGAAATGAAGCTACTACATTAAGCAAAAGAGTTTTGCCAAACAGTGTTTACTTTACATTATCTTTAGAATACCTTTTCAAATTTTTGAATTCAAATTTTCTTCCACACCCTCCCCCCCAACAGAGAAGGTATTTCTGGAAGTTAAGGCTTCCAAAGGAGCAAGCAGGAAGCTACCCACAGTTGTGGTCCAGCAGCTGGACCCCAAACTTGAACTCTCTCTTAAATCAGCTAGTGCGTTGTTAAATCATCTCTGGTTTTGTTTTCCACTGACTTCAATGGACCGCCCACACACATGCTGATTAAAATAGAAATGAATACATCACAGTATATAATCTATTTTATCACATGCAACACTACCCCTTTTGTAACAGTCATAGAATACATTTGACATACACACGTTCACGAGGAAGTTTCAAAATCTCTGCATACCTCGCCAAAGTTACACGGTATTCTATGTCTTTGTAATGAAATGTAAAAGCTATTCAGAAATCAGTGTGGCAAATGTTATTTTCCATATTGTTTTATTTTATTGGGGATCAGCATGTTTGCATTGCAGGTACGCATAGCATATTAATGTCTGTAAAATATAAAAGCAAGGGTCAAGCCTTCTGAGGCTAGGGAAAAAAAAGAACACTTTTTAAGGTGTATATTATAGACATACTGAAAAGAGAGGAGTTCAAAAGATTGGAAGGGGACTTGAAGCCAGTGGAAAAAGGAAAGGAAGATTCAAAGTGATGATGGAACAGTTTATTTGCTGTTGCTATCAAAACAAAACTAACTGATTGGTATATTAAAATAGATTCTTCTCCCTAAGTCTGAAGTGGGGCTATTTTATTTCATTTATACATAGGTAACACAGTAAGAAGCTGAACTATCCAGTCTTGAATTACTGATGAAGATTTGAAACATCGAGGTCCTTGCCTCATAAATTTAAAAATTGAGTTTTATCTACTTTTTAAGAGGTACATTATATTTATGGCTTGATCCATGCAAAAAATTTTAAGTGCATGTTGAAGAAATTAACATTTCAGAACATATTTTCCTTGCTCAGGTCTTGTCTTAGACTTTTGCTACTCCATTCAGCCACCAAGTATTGAAACGAGTACTCCTGACTCAGCATGGTCAATAAGATTTATCTATATGGAATATAAACATGAAAATAGCTGAACTCACAGGTATAAGAGGATAAAATGTGAGCAAACGTGCAACATACTAGTTATTGTGAGCACGGGCAAAAATATTCATTACTTATAGCCAAGAAGAATATATTTTTACTACATTTTTCACGTTACATGCAACTCTCTAATTTATTTTCTAATAAGCCAAGAAGAGATGCTCTTGAGCTCGATCTGATGCCTGATGTACTTGTAGAGTGAATCCAACCTCAGCTAATTTTTCTTTTTCTCTTGTATTCCGTTCTCACTACTGAAAAGAGAGACTGGGCTTTCAAGTGTCAGGTCACTGGCACAAAGCAGTGATGGTTTCCTAACTTTTTGAAAGTAGTGCATCTGTTGCAATTCACTCAAAAACATTGAAGAATTTTCTTCCATTTTTTTAACAGAATGACCTAAACAAGAGAATGGAGCTTTCTATGCAAAATAAAAGATAGGCTAGTACACGAGAACATTAAAAATTGAAATTGTATTATTCATACATTTAAGTGAAGGCTAACTATACTGTCATAAATTTAGTCAGCTACTTGATTAATGGAATGATGTCCTCTAATACAAAACGGAACAGAAAAAATCTTCATTAAGTCACGTCAAAGACACTGGTGACTGGAGATACTGCCAATGATGAAGCATCAATTTTTTTTCACCCCAAATTATCACAGGGCAGAGTATTACGCAAGGATTGCTTGGGGTAGGATTACTTATTTAAGTAAGTTTTGAGTGTGAGTGGTTAGTTGGGCCATCAGATCACAGACCAGACTGAGGCCTACAGCCTGACCAGCAGTGTAGGCACACACAATATTATCACATGTTGGCATCATGCTGAATTTATGAATTGGAGAGGACGCTTATTTCCTTCCTCTTATCTTCTGATGACTTTCATCTGCTCCTCTGGTATAGGTGTTACCCTCATCTCAGATACTCTTTCACTGAATTCAACACTATTTCCCGAAACCAAAGTGTGAATTTGCCCCTCCAATCACATCAGAGCGGTCGAAGATGTTTGAAGTGTTGTGATGCAGATTTCTTTCCAGTTTTGGTTTAAGATAGTCAAGCATTGGTAATGTACTGGCTATTATTCTAGTATTATATATCTACTGACCTCCTTGATGTCTAAACTTCCTTTTAAAAGGGGATAAAACCATTGTTGATGTTTAGAAAGAATTATTCCTTCTGGCCATTCACTTTTGAACTTTAAAAGTTGCCACTGCTTATTTTTAATTTTTTTACAACACTTAAAGACTTCTAAGATTTTAAAAATTCTCTCTGAATAAATTAAATTCATCATATATGCACTTTCATTTAGTAGGAAAAAAAACACAATAGCACCCTCAGAAAATTAGAATACCTGCCAGTTTTTTTACCTAATTGGAATATCTAATATTGCTACAGATCTACAACCACAAAAAATGACCTATATTCCAAAGACTCTAGGAGTGAGCAGAGGTACAAGAAAAAATGGTTAACTAAACTGAAGGATTTTCGTTAATGAGCTTGTTGTTTTTTAATGGGCATGATTTTATTGCTGGTATCTTGTTTTTGCTCATCACTGCTGACTTTTACGGCCAGTAAGAAAATAATTAGCTGACTCTAGACTAAAATACTGAGTGGTTAAAACAGGTATCAAAGATTGTTTTTGTAAAAAAGATAATGCTCTACAAAAACAGAAAAATTAAAATATAAACCATAAAAAGCCTGTTAAAATTCTGAAAGCTACTTCTTCTCTGCAAGATGTTTTCTCTGCAGCGCCATTTCATTATCTCGTTGCCTTGGGGTGTGAGGCGAAAGCCTAGGGAGAGGGAATGCAGCTGCAGAGCTGAAGTGAAGCTCAGGCTAGCACATACTGGGAGTGGACATCTCCAGAAAAGATTTGGTAGCAGCGGATCTTGCTATGCAACAAGAAACATTCCTGTTGTGATTTTTTTTTTTTGCGTTCCATTTACTTTCTTTTTCTTTGAGCTGCTCAGGATGTTCGCTTGTTAAATATCAGGGGGTTTATGGTCACATGAAACCAAAGTTTACTGTGGAAAACTACTGCCTAGCGGGTTGAAGAAGTGGCAGCCAATACGATAGAGTCCTAAATCCTCAGGTCTCTCATTCCTACAGGGAATCAGTTTCCACATAGTGAATTTAAAAATCCTGCCTCTGCAGTATGTTTCATTACACCCTTTAAAAATGGCATTTTGCTGTAAACGTGCTGCAGCTTCTATTACCCTTTGCTGAAGCGTCACTGCATTTGCAGAGAGGCCTTGGGGAGAAGTAAGATTTAGACAAAAAGGGAGAAGCTTTATTTATATAAATAAAAACATTTAAAGTACTAAAAATACTGAATGTACACCACAAGGACAAACCAATTTCTTGTTCCTTTCGAGTCCCCTCCCTCACCTCAGGACTGAAACACCTTCACAGAAAGGTGGAATGTACCGTCTTTCTGGCCGTACTCATACACCAAAAAAATGACTTTATATTACCCATTGGAAGAAGCTGTTTTTTCCTTGACTAACTGTGTTCTTAAATAAATTGCTGCTGTGGCTGTACCAGCTTCTGACACAGAACAAGAACAGGAACGGAATTTGTGGTATAAATCTCTTATGCTCTTTTTTTCCAGTAACATGGTGGACCTATTTTATTGATTTCAAACTTTAACAAGGAAGGATGACGGCTACAACTTATTTATATCTATTTGGTAATATCATAATTAAAATATTAGAGGATGGTTGACAGCTAACAGCTCTTGTTGAGATTGCATGATAGACCCTACTGCATTAACAGGTGAATCTGTAGTCAAAACATAGGTGAAAAGCCTTCAACTGGGAATACAGTGGCCTCTGTCACTCATACAGCACCAAATGATTATATATTTATTGTGGAGACAGCAGGATGATATGGAGCAACACTATAACGACTCTCTGAACCACATGATGCCAATATATTACAAGATGGAGCCACACCAAAAAAGAAATCAGATTATTAGTGTTTTTTCCTACAGAAGATTTTTAATGAAGAACAATATCTCTGAATGCTAGTAATTAAAGATTCCTTGATGTGCTAAGTTGCTCTTTCATATCTTGGGTCCGGTATTCCAAGGTAACCTTTTCAGGATTGAAGCCATAGAGACTATCTCAGTAGTCACACAGAGATTTGGATAGCTTGCTGGGCATCAGAAGGGCTGAAAGACCCTTCAGCAATTTTATTCCCAGGCTGAGTGTCACTGTGTTTCAGAAAAGACAAGAACTGTGGAGTCTGGTCTTCCTCTGAGATATTGTGCCGAAATGGAAAAGAAAGAGAGCCTGGACATATTTTATCTCTATAAAGTGGTGTGATAATGAAGTGGAAACTGCGAGGGATTTCAGGTGGTATGAGCTGTAGCCTTGGAGAGAGAAAGGTAATTGAGAGAGCTGCTAGCGAGTCTGTGAATCAGCACGCCCAAGAGCTGAAGGGATGGATGTGCAGGGCGGTCACTGTGTTTCAATGCCGATTCCTCGGTGACATCCAGCCTGCCGTCCAGTCCTTCTGCTCTAGCGGGCTCCTCTCACCCCCTGTCCTTTTCTACTTCTGACTGTCACCAGTGCTATCAAGTGTCAACAACTGTGTTTGAAAAGAAATCCACACAGGCAGTTTAATAACTGAGGGCCAAGGATCCAGGTTTTCCAGGAATTTAGTCATCCCTCAGACGTTGCACTTCTTAGCCAAGAAGAAGTGTTGTATGCTTCATTTTCAGAAACTAAAACTATGAGTTATGGATGGCAGCATGATGGAAACGTAAGAGAGTTTATAGCTGAAAAATCTGAGCGTGCTTGGGCATAAGGATTGCTTTGGGAGTGGTAAAAAGTGTTGCAGCAAATGTTTTGGTGGCTACATTGATAGGAAATGTGAAGTGATGGGCACAGCCCTTTTAATTACACTGGATACTTCTTTCAATTTGCCGTATGCTCCCTGCGAATTGATATTTGAATTGATAAATTGCTAGTATCATAGGCAACCAGCACCACTGGGTTATGACCAATGAAAATTATATGTTAATATTTTGCACTGCTTTTTACAGTTCAGATTGACTTTTCATTGCTGTGTTCACTGACTTATATAAATACTTCCAGTATCTGTTACAGATATCACTGATATATTAGCTGAGACTATCTTTAAAGATTATTGTTTGATCAATTGCTAGCAGACTCAATACCTCTGATCTACTGTTTAAACAGGGAATTTAAGTTACATTCTTTTTCTTACTGGAGAATAAAAAAAAAAAGTCGTAAAACTTCTAACCTGTGACATTGCTTTGAATGTGGGGTCTCTAAACGGTATAATTTATAAGACAGAGAGATACATATGAAGTTGTTTCTGTTTTACTATTTTACCTCTGTTTTACTGAAAACACAGAAAAATTCATAATGGTCCATCTACTGCAAAATTCTACCCCAAGCAGTGGCTATCATCACATGCTTAAGTGTTTTCTAGTACAAGATTCAAGAAAAGCACATATTCAGAGCAATTTGCAGTCTTCATTCTGCAACCCTGTCACGGAATTTTACAGCATTGAAGAAACCTCTTTCGCAAACGCAGAGATGGCAACAATACAAGTAATTAAAAGGCAAATCATATTAACAGATGCTTTAAAATTAAAAATCACATATTAACAGCATGTGATTTGCATATGAATATGCTGTTTTCTAGTAATTTTACATTTATATTCATTGCTTATTCCCTGTAATAATAAAGACCTGATGACTTCTTCCTGGTAACTTATTTAACATCCGAATATTGCCCACAATTTTTTGGGCACAATTTTATTCATCTCAATTATTTTGGGACAGGTGGTCAGGAAGAGATAAAAAGAGCTATTTTGTTTAGATAGTTAAGATACATATAGCAGCAGTTAAGATAATGGTTGAATTTGATTTGCCATTTAGCTTTCAGTGCTACTAGAAACACAGAAGCTGTTTTTAATTCAGAGTAAAATAGTTTTCTTTCCTACGAGGAAAAAAAATATCTACCTTCTTTGCAAGGTTATTATACTTCACGCATTTGTATGGAGCACAGCACAACAGAGACAGAGTGTGAGTGGGATTCAGGAACTGTGATTACTTAGCTCTACTCCTTGTTTGCTCAGTGACCTTGGATAATTGTCTAATATTTTGTGGTGTGGATTCCTCGCTGGTAGAACGAGACGGGAATACCTGCCTCCCTGGGGTATTCTGAGATGTAAGTAATTGCCTGAGCAGTAATGGAAAAGTGTGCTGAGAAGAAGACCCAACAGAAACCAAGCATTTAACTTTAAAATGAGAACATTGAAAACTAAAATGATTTTCTTTGGATAATTCAATTTGTGCTGTCTTTCTAGTAAAGTCTGCAACCTTCTCCCTTCATGAAAAGGTGGGTGGAGACCAAGTACTAAGCAATGGTTGGAAACTGCCCTACACGAGCTAATGACTGAAGTTCAGCTAACATTGACAAAGCCAGGATTTCACCCCACAAATCCACACAGAAAAGGCAGTTGCATTTTTCTTGTGTCATAACTGGAAAAGTGTATATTATTTTAAACAAAAATTCAAGAACAGGTTTTGTCTTTTTTTTTTTTTTTAAGGAGAGCATCTGCTTAGTTTTTCACTCTTCTGCTCTCCTCTTGCTTACCTGCAAAGCTTGTAATGTACAGAGGATTTTCTGACTCAATACCTATGCATTTTATAATTTTGTGCAAAGAATAGCTGCAGTGACTATCTTTCAAATCACAAATGGTACCTTTCTTATTTGAAACATGGAATCTTGCCAGAAGACAAAAGATGTTTTTGAACACAGGCTCAAAACCGCTATGCTTGCTTACACCATGCTAAATACCGCTTATTTTACTAAGCCTACTGCCTATGAAATATATATGGCTTGAAAACTAGAAATGATAGGAAACCACTAGGAAAGCCTTGTGGTTTAATAGTCTATTTTCTGAATTTAGCTGTGACTGTTTTAAAAAACTACTGTCCCTATGCTTGACAGATCCTTCAGGAGGGCTAACAAATCAGACTGCATGGATGTTCAAAATCTGCTGCAGTATTCTGAGCTGCCCTAGCTTAATCCGGTAGTGAAGAACCACAGAAATCCTCCAGCTGACTTAGCACTGGAGGAGAAGAAGAGTGCTTGTGCACTTGTTGGTTAAAGTGAGCAAGAGGAGCAGTAACGACTACAGCAGAAAATAATTTACTGCAAGGTTTCATCCGCTTTTGCAGGGAACATCTGCCTCAGGAAGGAAAGGAGCAGCATCAGGGTACACAGGTAACTAGTTTAGGAGACTGCAACATAGGGAGGAGACAGACTGTTATCAGTGTTCCTGTGAGGTGAGTGTGAATGTGACAGTGCAGAGAGTTTTATTTTTCTTTATTATTACTCTATGGTAATACAACATGAAATGTGCAGCGATATACTGTGTCCGGAATTATATAGATGGTCAACACTACATGCACATCTGAATTACAGGACTTTTTTCTCTGATTCTCCCAATCTAAGGTTCCCATAGTAAAGGCAGTGAAATTACAATTTAAAATAAGATGTAGGAAAGTTGTGCATAATTTACTTATTCTGCCACAGGAAATAATTCATAATTCAGGAGCAATAGAGGAGGCACAGCAAGTTGCTATAAATTAGAAGAACTCTCTTCTCTCATGTTACATGTGGATTTTTTTCCAGTGTTGTGGCATAATAACTGAAGTACAAAAGTTTTAGAATATACAGTCAGTTGAAAGAATGTGATGTTTAAATATGGAACTTTCCAAAGAATTATAGCCTAATTAAAACACTGATTTGACAAAACAGCAATAACTTTAGTATCATCCCCACAGCGGATGTCATATCTGAACTCACAATGTGCTCCTTTTCCTGCAGACTTTCAAAATCATGCTCTTATGAAAATCATAAATCTCTTATGAGGAAATAAATACTATTTGGAAGACAGCTAAGGTGATTGCCCCAGTAAAAAAATTGATAAAATTTTGCAGAAAATGAAGGAAATGCTTTTGACAGTTCATTCTGTCCCACAGAGTAGGAACTGGATCTCTGATACCCTAGTAAGAAGAGGAATGACTGAAATAGGAGATTAAAGGAAGGTAATTTATTTGCTATATCTTCTGTCCCTATGCAGTAGAACGCTTCAATGACTCCTGTTTCTGGTGGAAGAAAAATAGGGATCTGTACAGGGACTCAGGAGCACCTCTGAGTTTCCAGGGCTGGGTGTGCACCTGCCTCATGCTCAGGGAGAGACTATCCGCCTCTATCACCCCAAAATAACAGTGATCATGCAGGCCCATGGCACGCTCCAGCATCTTTTGGGACAGAACCACGACACCCATAGCAAGGTTGTTAGCCTGGACAGCTGAGGAGACATCAGGGCTCAGGTGCTGTATCGAGATTAGCACACAGTGCATACAAATAGGAATGATCTGCAGAGTGAACAGCTGATGCTAAGGACCTGATGTTCACACGATATGGCTTCTAGAAATGTTTTCCATTTCAGACTGGCCCTTTGAACTGAATTCTCACAAACAGCTGGGTGTGCATGTTTTGGTCTAGTTTCAAACTAACAGTCATGCACTTTGAGCGTACTCAGTGATGTGAAAAGAAGAGCAAGAAATGGAGACAATTGGGAAATCTGCTTCAAAAGAGCTCTCCTGGTCCTATGCTAGTGCAGAAGCCCCCAGCTTTGGCTAGCCTGACGGCCAGGTGCTCTGCTAAGGCACAGCAGAAAAACTCCACTGAACTGGAACAATCTGTGTACTGTTGCCTCTGAGATGCCTAACTGGTGTGAAGATGCTCCAAGACCTAGAAACCAAAGATATTTTTCTTTGGTATGTTGCCAGTGATATTTCCTATTGGATACCAAATGTATACACTCAGTGCACATTAGTAAGGCTTTATTAATTAGTGCTAGTAAAGATCTTGCCTGTAATCACAAGCTATGTGAAGTCAAACACTGTAATAAAAAGAATCAGACCTCTCTCTTACACCTGCATTTCAGTCACTACCTTATTTGAGCACTTGATTTCCTATATTTGAAAACTTAGATAGGGCTAGACTAGAAAAAAATAGGGCAAGAAACCCTTAGCATCCTGAGCATACCGAATACTAGGACCAATGACCTACAATACCAAAGTTGTTATTAAAAATGAGGAAGGAACTTGAACTTGACAGCTGAACAAACCTCTTATCTTCACCTGCAGAGCAATTGCTAAGAAGTGCTTTTTCAAAATGTACGGATATTTTTCTGTATACACCGCAGCGTGGCTTCATCTGGTTTTGTCACTGCCATAGATTGATCAATACAGGGTTTATTTCATGTTAGGATGGTAGCTATTTGAGTTTCTCCATGAAGTAAGTATGATTATGTCTCATCATGAAGCATGAGAATTTATGTCTTCTAAGGTAACATCTCTTTAACCAGCCTGTTTATCGGAATTCCTGGAGTTTGAATCCTCCATACATTCTTTCTTCCCCAAATTTCAACACTATTTATTTTTACTTTTACTTGTTCAGCAGAAACTATCATTGTTATTCTATAAAACAAAAAAACCCAAACCCCCTAGATAATACACTCTTCAGGACCAACACAAAATTAAGAAATAATATAATAAGAAAGTAGTGGAACACTACTGCACATTTTTGTTAGCCCTATAAGGAATTTGTTTATAAAGTGCTGTCTGCATAGAGCATTACTTAGTAAAGCAATTGTTATCACAACTGCAAAGCTCTCATACTGAGAGACTGGCAAGGAATTATTTGTGAAATAGTCAGTGAAGTCATCGTGGCAGCATTTTACAACTTAAATGGTGTCTCACATTAAAAGGAATTATACCAAAAAGTTACATTCTCCAATTTTAATTAAAGATGGAATTATCCTAAGACCAAACACCAGTTGTTTTCAATTGAGTACCTAATGCTAAACTGGAGTAGACCATCCACTACAAAATGTGGTAATTAGAGAAAATGCGCACATTTGAAAATTCAGAAAATGTGGCAGTTAAGCATATATTCTGTAGCTCCATATACTCAGACAACCCCCTGAAATAAACAGCAGTGACTTTGGGATGAAGGGATTTCACACATGGGTTTCCAGAGCACAGAACCAGCAAATTTACTAATCTGATAAAATAAGTGAACCAACAGGAGCACACTCACACAGAAATGTGTCTGATTTCAGAAAGTTAAAAAAAAAATCTCAATTTGCAATATTTAAATGTTAAAATTGTTCCAGAACTTTGTATTCAAATGCCAGCTCAGAAAATAGCTTAAGCAAAAATGCAAGTTCACAGTTATCAACTGTGTATTTTAAGTCAAGTCTAGCAAAGCAAACCCGAGCATTTTGACTTTGTTTCAGCTGCTGAATGGAACAAAATTGTTGCTTCATGCAGAGTACCAATTTAGTCATATTCTCACTCGTTGCAAGCCTTAGCTTCTTAGTCCATTCAAAACCCCTGCTGGGAAAACAAGTAATATTCTTCTAGTTTTAAAAACGAGGGATTGAAAGAACAGTGACATTAGTTTAAATGTCTTGCCCAAACACATGGAGATTCAGTGTAGGGGAGTCTAGTTAAAAGTCAAGCATTGGGCAATTTTTACTGCTGAGCTCAGACTATTGCCCAAAACCTCAGCAATACATTTACAAGGAGAGGTGGAGAGGGTATCTGCAGACAGGAGGAAGGGTCTTTCACTGCAGGTATTAAAAAAGTACATACAAAAAGAAACAAAACAAAGGGTAACTGAACCACACACATTCATATGGATAAGCTGTTCTTATTACTTGGTTAGCACTGAAAATGTGCTTGACTGCACATTGTATTATCCAGTTGTATTGCGAGTACTGATTATACAAAAAAGGGTTATTTCTGACTATGCAATGCAGTGATGTTGTCAAAGCCTCAGTAATGTCTCGTGATTTCTGTACAAAGACAAAGGAAACTGTAACTTTGCATTGCAGTGCCATTTGCTTCACAGCTGCATGAATAAAATTATTTATTTCAATCAGCAACCTCTGTCTAACCCCTTACTGTAACTTTTACTTGCAGCATCATTTCCAGCAGCTCTCATTTTCACAATGCTTTGGAAGTTACCATATAAACTTATGATACTTCATTAGTAGTAATAAATTAAGCATGAGAACTTTGCTGAATTTACTCGGGTCAGTCTTTAGGCTGACAATAGTCTGCTTTGCTCTGCTACCGCAGTGAAAATGTCAGAGTCAGATTCACTGTGCCATCTGATGGCAAAAGGCACTGAAAAAAGACCCTGACAGGAAAAGATGGTCTAGATTCTAATTAGTTATCGAAACACGTCACTAATGTCAAAAAACAGACCTAGAAAATGGGCTGTATACACTGGAGCAGCACTTTCTTTTCCTCTCATGCCCTTGGTTCCTGTGAAGTGGAACTCTTCCAGCCCAGACACAGACTTGGTGGGGAGCTGCAGAGTACAGCGCTCCCTCTGCTTGTACTGCCTTGTGCGGCACCAGGTACTCCTTTATCTCTCAGGGAAATGGAGGTTCCCGTGGCGGTACAGCACCCTGTCCTTCCACTTTGATAAAGTCTCTATTTCAAAATCCTACAAAACTTGCTGGTTGAAGTGATGCATATGACAGTGGCAGATGCACATTAGTGTTGGCACATCAAGCAGACTGAAACTTAACACTGTGAAATATATTCGGGCACTAATCGGAAACTTCAGTGCTGCTGTTAAAGCTGATCTGTGACTGTGATTAATTGGTTTCATAATTTTGATCAGAATTGATCTGTCCAATTTTCTGCTCCTACTTGAATAAGTCAAACCTCTCCCTAAAGTTACACAAATCCATTTAGTTTGGTCTTTGTAAAAGCAGAGAAAGAAAGAAAAGTATGTGGAAGTAATTTCTGAGTTGTCAGGGACAGTTTTTTCTTTTGATTTCACACTTTTGCTGAAGATAGAAGAGACCTTACCGTAGCTGTCATAAGCCTCTTCGCTTGTTCCGTGACCGTAGTCATAATATTCAGGCACACTGTAACAGATTCAGATAGCCGTGTCAGTATTATCACAGGTAACCAACTCAAAACAAAAACAGAGCACAGAAAATGGAATGTATTTGAATACTTTTACATGATAGCATAGTCCAGCTGGTTTTCAGGGTTATGAGCATTTAAAAAATATGAAGGAAAATCTATCAGTGGCAATAACACCAGAGTTCTCTACTGAGCATAAAACAAAATTGGTCCTAAATACGTAAACCTAGGAGATGTGACAAACAGACAGAAATTTTATTTGCAAAAATAACATCTGAAAAAGACCATCCATTTTAATCTTCACTGTTGTTACACTGCCAAAAGTGATGTTAATCTCATTTATCTGTAATTCCAAACACTTACTCAGAATTAAACCCAGCACAGTTTGTTTTCCCCAAACTGACTGTATTGTGTTGTGTGGAACCTGTAAACTACTTACCTTTACCGAAAACCCCAACAGGTTTTCAGCTTTGCTCCTGAAGAAGAAAGTATGTTCCCACTGCTTGTAGAGAAAAACCTGATTCTCCACAGCTTTTGTCCTTATGCAGTTATTGGACACCCAAGTTTTACTCCATAACCAATAAAATGCATATTGAAAATAGTCAGGTTCAAGGAGGGGAGAATCAGGCTTACAGTCTCAAACCCACTTTTTCACTGCTTTTTGTTAATTAACAACAATTATATATGGTCATATTAACTTGTTATCAAAATATTTGAGATCATAGTTACACCCCGAATATCAGCAATCCCCAGCTATTACCTGGAGAGGACATTCAGAAAATTTGACCTCTAAGACATAGTGAAATGGAACTATTCACGGTTTTGCTTGACTGTTATTATTATTTGGTACCTGGTACCTGTTATCAGGTGCTAGGCAGACATAACAAGAATTAGTCTCTGCCCACAAAAACTTATAAACTAGATGAATTCTATTATATTGCATGTCTTCCATCTGCAGTGAACCAAACAGAAAATGTAACATTTTCCTTGTTAATTTTTTGTTGTTGTCACTTTTGCTTCTTTTTCTTTGGACACTATGTGAGATAGACTCTTGCAAAATGAACAGAAGCATGCACTCAGCTCAGTATTGCTCTATTTATAACATTACTGCTCAGGCAATTTTCCATATTGGATTATTGTTTTAAAAATATCAGTTCACACTTGAAAGAGAAGCTTAGTTGACAGTGAAGTTTAAGTAAAACTATTTTACAAATGGAACAGAGATAAACAAGTAATCTGTAACAATTATTTTCTGAAACTAATTTTGAATTCTTTGCTCACAAACTGTCTGTAATCAGATTTTTAATTTCTCAAACTTAATAGCTATTCATAACTATTCTTGGAATAATTTCTAAGAATAATTCATGTGCTGTATCTCCCTTGAGAGCACTGATTGCATATATCTGATAACTGACAGCCAAGATGTTTTGATTTGGGAAATGTCATCCCCTGACTGGCTAGGCACAGCTCTCAGTCAGTTTTCAGCTACAAATATCTGTGGGGTTTTTTTTGAACTGAAAATTGTTGTGCATTAATTTAGAAATTTAGCCAGAAGTCATTCATGTGAGTGGACAGTACACTGACATAAATATCTCAGATGAAATTTATTTGGTAAAGTAGTTACAGAAGGCGGACACACAAGTGACATGAATGAAAACAAAGTTAATATGTCTAAAGACTTTTGCCAATGCCATCCGAGCTCTATATGATATAATTACTGCAGAGCAGTACCTTCTGGGATAATGTGAGCCATCCAGCTCCTTGAAAATTTATTATTTAAATATATCCACCCTCCTATTGAAGTGGTGCAAAAACCAAACAAGAATACATCTTTTATTTGTGGAACATACTAAGCATTCTGTACTAGTTCACAATGATTCTAGCAGCCAGTTACATAAAATTACAGGATTATGTAAGGTGAGCACTGGCAGCATCAGGGTTAAATCACGTATCTGGTCATGTCTACAGAGCTCAGTGTTTAGACCTAGGAGACGACCTGAAATGTTCAGAACAGATGACACACCACCCAGATCTGGCAGACAGCAGTATGAAAAATCTTGTGTAATACAATTTAAGCAGCAGCACTTTGGCATACTGCCTTCTCTCCTGGGTAGAGGAGGGTGTTGGACTAGTGAGTGGAGTCACAGCAGAAGAAAACCCAGAACTCTCATCTTCTGTCAGCGCAGAAGATGCTAGCATTTCCTCCTGATACATTTTACGAAACCAAGCGGCTGCATCCAAAGGTCAGCCTTAAAAGGAGTGCACTTGGGACCCAATCCAAAGGCCATAAAGTTATCAACAGCAGCCCTGCTTTCAGTGGTCACTGAGTAGGGCCCTGGACTATTCCCATTGACATAACATCCAGCAAAATGCAACACCTGCAAGGGCACATAAAAATTCATTGCTACATTATTGTTGTTGTATGTTTTTATTAGAGAAAAAATACATAATCATACAGACAATAAGGATGTGAGATAAAAATCCTACACAGTGAACATTCAGAACTGAAATACATGATAAACAGAATACAAAGTTTATACACAAACTGCAAAAATAAGAACCAAGCTGCATTGCAACTGTAGAAAGGAAGTGATCTGTTACATACTGCATATTTGATGTTTGTGAGCACGATACTTAGCACATTTCTGAAAATGCATAATTCATAGCACAATACATAATGGTGATCCAAGTTCTCCAACTCATTTCCCTGAATAATTTTTTCATAGATTTGAGCCAAAATGGTATTTTATATTCCTTGCTAACTCATATTAGATAGTGTTCTGAACAATACCTAAGTGAAGCAAATTTATTTTTTAGTGTGAAACACCTGATTCAAACTCACATTTTGTGAGTTAGACAGCTTATCCATTAGTCTGTTCTATTTTAAACTTTTCTGAATATTCACTACAATCTACTACACGCATTTATTTGTAAATGTTTTCCTCTGNACATTATGCCCAACTGTGGAAGGAAACAATCAGCACATGAAATCAGCATAAATAAAACTTGTTTATATAATTTTAAAGTTCTCAGACTGTTCCTGGAAAATAACGGTGATCATGAGCTCTAGAAACCTCAGGCTCTCTTGGCAGTGCTAATTGGAAACAAGACACCATTATCTGTCATTAGCATTCATTACTTTCAAGCAACATGAAGTGTAATTTACCTAAGTACATGCACCCACCTGAAAGCAGGATGCAATACATTTCATAAAGCAGATAAGATTAACTCATTAACAACTTCTCAAGCTTACTCCTAAGTTTTCAAAGCTTTGCACTATACTTCAACACCAGACTTCTGAAACATAGAGTTCTTGACATGCTGTGGCTTAGACTTAAGCAACCTTCTACATGTACCACTTGTGGAAGAATCAATAGACACGGGACTACAAATCTTACAACTAACTAGATTATTTTTGTATCTCAAATGGCTTGCAATATGAGGACCTCTAGATGAAACTTTTGCAACAAAATTGTATGATTATGTCCTTATTCCTATTCTGTGGGCAAGAGGATTAATAATACATTTACTGTTAATCTTCATAATCATAACCTACTTATGCTTACTTGTAACGTAACGGTTGTTTTGGTTAGTGCTTTTGAACACGTTACTTTTAAAGATTTGGGATCAAAGTTTCTGTAAACTTGTGATGTCTTCTTTTCATGCCGACAAAGCCAGATCAGTTCCAAAAAAAAGAACACAAAAGATGTTCATTTTTTGAGAGAGAAGGGGTCCCTGAGGTGCCTTCCAGCCTGAATTAGCTGGTGCTCCTATGATATGAGAAGGCCTCAAATACAGAGACTCTGCATCTAAACAGCAACCTAAAAAGCCAAAAGAGGCTTTTAACCTCTCATTAACTGTGACTTTTTCAAATTGACATTAGCTAAGCAAAACTGAATTCCAGTTTGACTGTGTCAACACCCATGGGAAACCACACAGCTTGTTATTCAAAAGGCTGTGGAGAATGGTGCTTTGAGGTGGTTTAAGCAGGAGAACCGCAAACAAGACAGTTAAGATTGAAGCCACAAAACCCTGACTCTTGGCTCAACAGGCCAGCTGGGGGAAGGGTGATGTTCACCACTCAGAGACCAATGGCATTAGGTACAGGAAACCACGACATTGATTAATAGGCTGCACTGGCTTTTGACCAATCTCTTCCTGCACCTGCAGGAAGCTGCTGGCAAGAGACCCAGAGTCAGCAACATTACCGTCTGGTTCCCTGGCTGCTCTTACAGCTTCTGTAAGATAAGGCAGCAGAACCTTGCAAGAACTGAAGAACTTGCATACTTGTTTCCTCAAGGTTTGTTCCCCTCTCCTCTCTTTTTTTGTTCTTTGCTTTTTACTTGTTGAAAGATGCATTTAACTTTTTATTCTCTGACTGTGCAGCACAAATTGTGTTCCCAGACATACAATGGGCCCAGTAAGGCCAAAGCTGAAAGGTACAAGAAAGGGTTCATCTGCTTTAAATACTGCTAACACATGATTCTGTATAGGTGCAGTGTGTTTTGTAGTCTATCCTGAAAGACCCTAAGGAACTGAAAGCCTTTGATTAAGACCTGTTGAGCTCGAACTTCAACAGGTATTTCTCTTCCTGTACCTTATCTTTTCTTTCTTAATGGTTGTATTTTTTAACTGGGAGAATACATTCTAGAATCTTACAGGAATCTCTTATTACGAAATTATTAGAGAAGAGATCAACTTCAGAGTTATAACACAGCCACGAGATAATAATCAGGCTTATTTTGTGAAGTACTTGAATTGGTCCAAACTAGAGATTCAGCTGATGCCAGCGAAGTTTCGTAATTCAGATTCATAATCAAACAGGTGATAACCTTCCATGCTAGCCTTTGAACAAGTAAAACTAACTCTTGAGAGACTTTCTTCTTCATGTTCTGGGACTCAACAATGTGAGAGTAAACCAATATCGTGTTTTAGGACTCTTTGAAGAGGGATTCCCAGCCTTCATCAGCTTGCAATCAGCATGTGTACTTTAGACAGATATAGATAAATGAAATGCTACCCTTCCTTATAGATATATTCCAGTCCGGGTGAGCTCTGGACAACAGGTTCTCAAGTCAAGCTAACACCCAGGATAATTCACAAGGACTGCTGGAGCTGGGATTTGATATTTTAGACAACTCTTAATTCTTATTTGCTTCCTCAAATGGACCCTTTGAGGTCTTGGTCTCTTGTCTCCCATTATCTCCCTTTTTCTCTATATCATTTCTATTGAGCAATCCTCAGAATTTACAATTTTCAACACTGATAATTGATACAATCAAATACTCAGCTCCTATGCTGACAGGATCCTGTCTAACACCGTAGCAGTGGTTTCATGTAAGACTGCATTTATAATGCTACTCCCTCCTATATGAGGGAGGGAGCCTTAACACATAACTGCCCATGAAGGAAAAGCTGTTTACACAAAGCAGTCTGCTTCTGCTTGGAAGACAGGTGAGCAAGATTTGCATCCACATGAACTGCAATATATGCAATTTTTATAAAATAATATTTTGTCATATTTCACAGTGGAAATGTGTTGAATAAAGAAATAATCCTCCGAGGAATCTGAAACTTACTGGAACATCTCAACTTAATGGAGCATTACATCTACTGGGAAGATGAGCAGTCTTCTGAATGAAGGAACTTCTTGTAGGATTTAGCCTTAAATCACAAATACAGTCCTTTACAGAACAGATCTTTAGAACTAATGGAATAATATGGTGAACATTTCAGTGGATAAAATCTCCCTTTTCTGAAAGCTCAACTTGGATTTTATCCCGTATTTTTCACAGAGAAGAATGTCTCCATTACAGTACTCCCTGGATTTATTTAGTAGCTTAAAACATGCCTGAAGTTAAACTAGATCTCATCTTTCGCCAGCATTTTCCTGTGTTTGATTTCATGCTACTGCAAATCTGCATTAAAAAATAAAATATGAAGCCAGTAGA
>VZTO01025755.1:5481-18524 GCA_013400615.1 Syrrhaptes paradoxus
AAGCTATTTTTATTTCTCTTTAGTTCACAATGAGCGCAAGTTAACAACAGCTCATTTCTTCCTCTACAGTTAATCACCCTACATAAGTGGCATGAGTTGAGGGAGTGGTTCTTTGGAAGTGGGTGGGAGAAAATGCAATGTATTTAATAGAAAAGAAGTCCTGGTTTCAAAGGAACACTATTTGAACATTTGGAGATGATTCATAACACACTTGAAATGACATACTTTAATGTCATACTTGAATTTCAGCACGCTTTCTTTTTAATTATTTCTGTTGTTGACCTCTGTTCTCATCTATGAATAATATTAATTCACAGCTGAGATCTTCTCCATAATTCTGACATGTAAGTCTTTCTCCATACTATCAAGTGTGCTTCTTCTGTGCAACTTTATCTTAAGCAGAGGATGGAAAAAAACTAATTCCTTCTGTTTTACACTTCCCTAATAACATTTCCAATGGTGATGAGTATTTAGATCAGTACTTGCTCTTTCTTGATTTCCCATACACAGCCCTTACGGCCTGTATCATCACAAAACATGCACATTCCATATCTCATTTTCTTCCCAATGATTTATAAGCACAGTGGATTTTGTTTTAGTTCACCAAGGTACCTACCACAATTCACATTCTTGGAGTTCACCTGCATGTAATTTCTTCTGTTCAGAATCAGATTCTCAGATGCCATGACACACAATACAAACTACCTTATGCACAGGCTGCTGATCAATGCTTCCTCCCTTCCTCACTCCATTCCCAAACTAAAGACAACCAGAGGAATGAAAACTCACAGCAGAGAAAAGCGTTGCCTGACTGAAAAACACCAGGTGATTCATTCATAAGTACTAAATAGCAACAATTTTTACAAAGGTAATGTTTGCCCATACTTGTGCTTGAAGATACTCTTACAGGAGACAGTCATTTATGTCACTTGCTCCTCTTCATAATATAATTTCTATTAATGGATTTTTTTTTTCCCTTTAATTTTTTACCTGGCAAAAAACTGTTGATATTAGATGACTTATCTAGTAAGACATTTTCATTATTACATACAATTATTAATACAAGTTCTTACCTTTATTATTGTAGACATCCAGGTAATTAGGTGCTGAAAAAATTGTTATTAATGATGGGAACCCTGTAGTTTGACTTTTCCTGTACATTCTGTAACTGCAAAACCAAACAGATTATTTTACATCTTACAGCAATAAGCAATTAATTTCTATTTTACAGTCAATAATTTATTGGAGGACATGAAGTACTTACCCTGCATCTTGTGCTTCATGTGCTCTAATGATTGACAACAAATTATTATTTTGCAAAAATTCACAAACTGCTGGATAGCTGTGAAATGAAAACAACTATGAGTAAAAGAAATTATCTTAAAATATGCAGCAAGACTCAGCATTAAAACATCAAACAGATCACAGCATACTCTCACCTATAAAAGTACGAGCAGCCTCTGACTGTATTGTGACTGAAATGCTCTTGTGAATTTTCATTTCCAAAATCTTCTGAAGGATCTGACCATAGTAAGTCACACATTGGTCCAAATGCTGGAGGCTCTTTGAATCTATCTAACTGTTTGAGAAAAGGCAACAATACAAAGACTCTGTGACTACTAGAAGTTTTATACATTTGTTAAACTACATATCCATCAATACCAAGTGTTTCTAGAATAAATCCCAACCATATCAAAGAGAAGTAGTCTCCGTATATTTTTTCATCTCCTCCTCATGAAATAAGGTAGAGGGCATGCCAAAAGAACCAAACCTGTTAGGAGCAATAAGATTTATTAGTTGTAAAAAGAAGGAAGATTTCCAGACTGATGGATATGTGTAATAGAAGGTCAAGTTACAGACAAGGAAAAAAATGGTCCTTTCTCATGCACATGCCATATCTACCAATCTGGAAATACTACCAGGAATTAGCAAAGATAAGGAGTACAGAAAACAGGATTGATAAATGGAAAGCCTGAATAATTAGCACCGACTAGAAAAGACTAAATATATCAACTAAAAAAACCCCAAAAAAAACAAAAAAAAAAAGAAAAAATGCCAGAAACACCTGTCTCCATAACAGATCATTTAACAATGTAATGAAGAGGTGACTAGCTTAGCCATCTTGGACTTCTTTCATACAGGCTTCATTTCACAGCTATAGTCCTGGTGTAACGGGCTGTAAGCATTTTGGGAGATATTTCTGTTTGTTTTCTTTTCTCTAGCTGCTTCTTTACAGATTTCCACTCGGAAACACCTGCTTTGGCAGCCTGAAACTTTCACAGAAACCACAGTGAAAAGGGGCAGAAGTAAGGAGGACAGCGCGTTTGTTAACATAAAAGGAAAATACTGCTTAAGTAACAGCCAATCAATATCTGATGTCCCAGAAATGAAATTAGTTATTCCAGATTCAACGTAAAGTTTATTTGATTTTTAAGTAGCTGGAGTTTGTTCACAAGATGATTTTATCCAAGAAATGTAGGAACAGTTCTTTGATGGACAGTGTGTTTATCTCACTTTACCTCCCATACCAAAGAAGATGACCTTGATGATACTAGAGAACACTTAACTCTTCATGACAGGTTCGAAGGGAGGTTTGGTGAGCACCTCGTGAATTTGAGTCTAACGGTCCATAGGAATCCATTCAAATATGGAACCACCAGTAGTGCCAAACTCTCTCATGCCCTGGAAAATCAGAGCTCCCAAGGCTGCCACCTGTAACATAAGTGGAGAGGTCCAGATCTTTATAAATTTCTGCCAGATAATGGCAAGGCAGGTATTAACTGATGTCGCTCTTGGAATTTATTCAATAGTAAAAATCCAGTGGTTTAACATCTCCCATACTGGATGATAAACCTGGAATTATTTCTTCCAGATTGAAGAAGTGAGTCCATCAACTTCTGCAACTACCTGAATTTCTGTAGATTAAACCATCAAGTTTCTAAACCTCCAGCAATAAATTTGGGTTCAGAAGCTAACAGAAGCATTCATAGAAGGAAGATACAACTTTTTGCTGACTGATGTTTCCTGCAATACAGAAGGCTGAAAGTCTAGAAAGCACTTGTAAGAAATTTTCATGAGTTATTCTTCAAGGATTTTCCTTATGACTTAGGCCAAATCAACAGAGACATTATAAATACAAATTTCTGGTTGCTGCAAGCAACACACCTCTCTCCCAAACTACTTTCTCATAGCATTGGAACAATAATGTAGCCATTTCTTGAAGAAAGGATGTCAGTTTGTAAAAAATAAATATACTTACACACCAAATCAGTGCCTCCTTCACTAGACAGTTTACAAACTGGCATGGTTCTCAAGACATCTCAAAATTTAAGGAAATGTCATTGCAAGCTACTCAACCCAGATTGCATATATGAAATCATAATTACCAACTTAAGGGTTTCTCTACATTGGGACAGCAAGAAAATTAACAAAGGACGAGTCGATTCAAAAAACTTGTTACTGATTAACTATTTCTGAATATGTTGCGACTATGGTAAAACAGAATCTCCATACAAATTTGCTTTATGTATTTCTAAATATCATTAAGGTAACCGAGAAAGACAATTTTATTCAAGAATAAGAATCACTACACCTGGTGTTAAAGAAGAAACAGGCAGTATATTTTTTAATACATAACCTAAGATATTTAAATCTAGATTAATTTATAGGTATTATGCAGTCAGGGCTACTAAACTGAAGCACATCATACCTCCACATGGATGTTCAAATTCTGGAGCAGCAAAACCTTGGAGGTAGATTAAGGTACAGAAAATTAAAACTACTTTACTTTTGAAGCAAAAGACCTTCACAGAAGTTTCACATACTTAAAGATACAGACACCACTTTTAATTAAAGTCCTAATTTTTCTGAGAACTGTCACACAGTAAACCCTAGCAACAATGTGAAGGTCAGTGAAGAGTGGAAGTCATATATTACTAAAGAAAAGGAAATTTGATCAGCCTGCAGAAAGGAAGTAAGGTATTATAAAACACATTCCCAGCAGCACCCCCGTGTATTTCAAGGTACTTTGCTGATCAAGCCTTAGTATCACCAAGAACTAAACAAAAGAATGACCATCTATTGTAAATGAGGAAGAAAATTCTCCGTCTCCTTTAAATTAAGAGTCCCCATACGTTTATCTGGACACTTCCCTCCTTATAAATCACTAAGCTTAAAATCACAGTTCCTGGAATGTTGTTTCAGCAGAAGCCTTGGCTGTGTAAATGAAATAATCTAAACAGCATCTCTAAGTAGAGGGACTCTTTATCAGGGAGTGTAGCAACAGGATGAGGGGTAACAGTTTTAAGCTGAAAGAGAGTAGATTCAGACTAGATACTAGGAAGAAATTCTTTACTGTGAGGGTGGTGAGGCACTGGAACAGGTTGCCCAGAGAAGCTGTGGCTGCCCCATCCCTGGAGGTGTTCAAGGCCAGGCTGGATGAGGCTTTGAGCAACCTGGTCTAGTGGAGGGTGTCCCTGCCCATGGCAGGGGGGTTGGAACTTGAAGATCTTTAAGGTCCTTTCCAACCCAAACCATTCTATGATTCTATAATACTCATATGGAGGAGATAAGAATTATCTTCCTTCCCTGTGTTAACTTTCTTTTTCCCCGTTTCTCCCAAGGTTTTCTTATGTATTAATTAATGAAGTTAAAATGCAACTAAATATTCCATGATTCTATGTGTCTGAAAGAGACACTCTTTACTAACACAATCAGAACATTTCTGTAAACAAAATTCAGAAAATAAAAATCAGATTACTGCAAGTTTCACAAACTTCCATTTCTCAGAAAGAAGAAACGCTTGTAGCTATATTTCTGGTTAGGCTTTACCATTGTAGCTACTATGATGGCTGTCCTCTACTGGAAATAGGCTTATACAAGAAAAAATAATAATTTAATTTGTGTAGTTTGATCACCTTCCTTAATGTCAATATTACTAACAAAAGACTTCATCCAGAAGAAACTGCACATGCACAGAATTTTAATTTCTTTTCTTAGGCGATTCCTATAATATTTATACAGTTGTGATTTCCCTTCTTATGCCAGATGACTATGCCTACATGTTTGCAGAGAAGACCTCTCCTTAATAAGAACTTCTGCTAAAAAAGCAGAAGGCTCGTAATATTATACAATTGTCTCAACTGTTTACAAAAGTAATTTCACACACCACACTTGTACTCCAAGTACATGATATTTTCCTATATAAAAAGAGCATTTCACATCACCCATTTAATTTAAATACATTTACAATATCAGTACATGCCAAGCTCTAATGCAGCTATTGAAGCTGCTGCCAACCCATGAATAGTGCCTTTTCTGAGTTACTAGATGATTCTTGAGAAAACAAAAAAGGCCCAAAGAACAGTTCTAATAACACTGTCTTACATTTATAAATGTGGTTTTCATCAGAAGCAATATGCAATGCAGATTTTCATACATGTATAAACATACAAGTTTACATTTCATCCTAATGTAGCCTTGAGCATTACAGAAACATGTATGAAAGCACAGGCCAAGAGGACAGAGTTACCTTTTAATTAAATTTACTTGACACTTTGAAACCTGATTATCTGTAAGACTGAGACTAAAAGAAAAATTAATCACAATCCTATTATGAGAGTGGCTTTCCAAAGTGTTTTTCCGGACTATGTTTCCTTTATACTACCTTCCGAAAAGCTTTGACTATGTTTCTTTTCATCTGTAACGTAAGAAGTGTTAAGGCCTTGTCAGAATGACACCGTTTACTTGCTTCACCTTCTTCCTTCTCTTTCTCTGCACAATGCATATAGATTTCTGTACACATTAGTATTTGCTCTGAAAATGTGGTGTGCCTCAGTACATTTTCCAACTCACACCACTGAGCTTTTAAATATGCTTCCTCTCTGTTTCCATTTTCTTCTCTCACATCATTCTGCTTGGCAGTGTAATATCTGTAAGTGAAATAAACTGACATTCCAGACTCTGAAGTGGTCCAGTCAGTACAAAAAAACCCCTGGTGAATTCAGAAATGAGATTCAACAGGACAGCAGCCTATAAATTTGAGGAGAGGGAGAGGTAAAAAAGAAAAATGGAGCACAACTAATGGAGAAAATGCTAAGAAAATGAGAAATACCATAAATGAAAATAGAAGGCAAAACTGAGCCATCAATATTTATATACTATAAAACCAAATTACAAACATACTTTTTCCTTCTCTCTGATATTTAGATTTTTTTTTAAAATTGGCCCCCACATACCTTCTTCCATATGTGGATGAACAACTTTTTTCTTCCATCCTTACCTATAATCCCAAAGCTTTCTTAGAACCACCTATTCATATTTTAAGCTGAAATCAACTATTGTTTAGCTGTTACTAATCATAACAGGAATTATTTTGACTTCCAAATGCAGCAGTCAAGATGTCAGCTAACTAAAACAAGTCAAAAAGAAGTTTGTAAAAACAAAAGCGATTGAGTTTGAAAATTCCCATCTGATACAATCTTCACCTGACATCAGCAGTCCACGCAAGCTGAAACCAAGTTATTAGAAACAGATACCTCATGTCATCACAATCTTCCTCCCTTTAAATTGCACATCACTGTGCAATTTAATTTAGTGTCTGTGCTGTATAATTCTTAAAACTTGTTTTCATTTTTGTTACTGATATACTCAGCACATTTACTGCAGTGAGCAGCACTCCAGTGGTTACTCAAATGCCTACCAAATTTGTCATTTTAAACAGCAACCTGAATTTCTATTAAATACGGCAATTTCACAGTCTTTCAAAACCAAAAGAGTTTAAAAAAAAGTTTTCAAAGAAATACAAGAAAAACTGAAATATAACATTTGATATACCAAACAATATTAAGATTACAATTAACTTCTATGAGTTTTGTCCTGGAAGCCGTTAAGAATGCTAGTTCTTATCTAGAAAGAAACAAAAAGCACTACTCCAATTTGATATGAAGCTCTTTACATGTACTACCTATCTCAGGAAACTATGTGAAGTTTTTCAGGGTTTTTTAATGTTTGTTTTGTAACAGTCCCAGATGTCCCAATGAGATCTACTAATGGAAAATGCACTAGATAATCCAAGAGTTTTCAATTACGATACTGTTTAGTCCACATTTCAGTTCCTGATTTACACTTCCAAAGAGAGAACAGAAAACAATATACTGACAATTTCACAAACATGACTTTATATAGCATCATGTAAGTATCTGTATTTCCACTTGCTTTTGAATACACAAAATACTCACTCTCCTAATGTCATCTAGTGTATTAATTTCTGGTGAAAGTCCACCATGAACACAAAGAAACTGTTGATTTAGAAGAGCAGCAAGAGGGAGACAATCAAAAGCTTCCATACAAGCATCATATACTCTTTCAGAGTACTTTATTTTACCTGCAGGAAATAAAACATAAAACATTAAGAAATATGTATTAGATAGAAGTAGTAATCTGGTGCATCACAATTATAAGCATCAATCTTAATGTGAATGCATAAAAAACCCCAAGCAAGTAATGTTTTTGGGTTTAAATGAGCATTTCCAAACACCACAACAGCATGCACATCTCTGAAACATGTTATCTTCCAGAACTATAAACTTTTGTAATTTCTTCTTCTGTTATCTCAAGTATGAAGAAACTTATTTTCATTTTTAAAAAAATCACTGAATTATTTTGCATAATACAATAACACAGCATACTTCAGTGTAAAATATTAATGAGAAATTTGTGATTTCTCATTTACAGTGAAAAGCTACGAGCTGCTTCTAGATTACCTCACTTTCACCTGCATCAGAGGGTTTTACCAGGGCAAATGATCCATTTATCACTGGATCAACACTTACACAAGCCTCCAAATGGAGGAGCAGCTTATATCACCAAAAGTTATCTTACTAGCATAGTTGAAATCAATTACCCAAGTGGAAAAATTACTCAGCAGAAAGGTTTTCTTGCTAGCTTCACAATGCAGCTCAGCAAGTTACTTGGCACTTCTGATTATAGCCAAGACAGCAGAATAACATTCCACTCTCCAGGGTTTTAAAATCAGGATGATACATCAAAGTTTACTCTATAATGAATCTTTACAGGCAGCAGTCTTCTACATAAGTTGCACTCCAATGCCACACTTAACTGCAAGCAATTCTACAGAAGTCAATGGGGCCTCCAAATGTTTACTAGACCTCAATTAAACTAACAGACAAAATCTCTCAAGCAAAATGACAGATGGTAGATCAGCAGGTTGGAAGTAAGCTAATTTTACATTCTTACACAGTACTTACATTCTTGCTTAAAGGTAAAATACTCTGTTAGGTGTCTGCATTCATGGTTGCCTCTCAAAAGAAATAATGTGCTTGGGTAGAGAATTTTTAGGACCCATAAGTACAGCACACACTGTTGAGAAACAAAGATATCCAGTAAAATACACCAGTTTATAAGAGAGAGAAACTGTTACTGAGAAACATTGAGTAAGAATGTTAAACAGCTTTAAAAGCAAGTACAGCTCAATGTGCCATTTTAAAATACAGCACTATTTCTCCGAGTCCAGTTCTGGACGTGAGTTACGCAAATTGCTTATTACTTTTCTTAAGAACAACAGCACAGAATGCTGAAAAAATATTTATATTTACTGGATACTCGGTAAAAAAATAAACTCATCAGGATTATACTGTAGAACAGTTTAATCCGGTCAAATAACGTATGTTTTTGTGACTAAAATCTGATCAGATAATACGATTCTAAACACTGCCATAAAAAGGAAAGCAAACATTTATTAATAGAGATTGAAGGAAAAATCCCACAGAACTATTTACATTAAAGTCAGCTATATCATCTGGACACTGTCTTTAAGCTAAGAATGGACAGACTAAACCTTTTTTACCCCCCAAAAACGGGAAAGCTGGCTGTTTATTCACTGTTCAAGCAGCAAATTCAAAGACTTATAGTAAGTTTCCATATGTCACTATTATTACATCAGTAGAGAACAGAGTTGAGGATGGAGCTACAGAATACACACAATTTTTTCAGTGTAGAGTCTATATCATCCAGTAGTCCTGAATGTCCAAACTGTATTTCTTAAAATTCAAATCTGATTCTTGATTTTTAACTGAGCACAGAAATCTTAAAACCACTGAAGTTTTTGACTATACTGAAGTCACCTACAAGTTGTTATTATTGTTCTTAAGCAATATGAGTACCCTGAAGCTATCACTCTTCACACTTAACTTTGCATAAAATAGTAAGTATACAAAGGAAGAAAGAAAACAAAGGAACACTTTAAAAAGCACAGCAAACATGAAGGAATCTATCAAAGACTTCTATTGTGAAGTTTAGCTAAACTAATTACTGAATTTTTATCTTTAGTAAAAATATGCAAAATAATTTTTTCTAATACCACTTGCTCTCCCATGTTTCTATAACTCTAAAATATCCTGATACATTGCAAAGTCCCCAGACTCTTTAAAACTGTTTCCCAGCATAGAGCATAACTAGTTTCTTAAAAAATAACTGCTTATAATCAAAGGAACACATGAATTAGTTTGTCAAATTCTACAATTCTGAACCATAGTTAACTGTTAGATAAGTCAGTTTGTATGAAAAAAATTATAAAACTGGCAACCTTAAAGACATGTAATAGAGAAGTGGCAAAACAGTGCCTTCCTTTCAGTAAATGGATACTACATTTGATTAAATTGCTGAGATTTACACAATGTCCAGCAGGTTACCTGTTAAGTACAAAAAGAATTACTTCTGTACTGGCATATTTATTTTTATTATTACATACAAACAATAATTTGAGAGTTCTCTATGTCCTGTTAATTCCAGTACAGAAAAGAAGAATTTATACACACTTATGTGAAGGAGCCATCTTGATCCCAGCAGTTTGCTACAAACAATCATGGCTGGTAGCATGTAATTATCTTTCCTAATAGAAGCGATGTCATTTTTTAATTGGAAATGTTTTACTACTAAAATATCAACACAATTAAAGATGTTTCAGGACAGACTGATTAAGAATTTATTAGTGAAAATCAAATTTCACTGTTCGTACATTTTTAGAAAATTTCACCTTCACTTCTCTGTGAAAAGTCAAACTTTTACCAAAAGCATATCACATTTCCAATCACCAAGACAGATTTTAAAGTAACCATTTATGAAAACTCCTGGAGGTCACCTTAAACTTCCTAAATGTTAATTAAGGCAAAAACGTAAATAGGAAATTTTTTTTTAAGGTTGAAGTGGAGAAAAAAAGGGCTCATTTTCATGTACTACTTTTTTCTTTCTCAACAGGACTGCAAAGCACAGCCCCACCTTCATGCACTTGCAGCAATCCAACTTTATTCAGATAATCTGTCATGTACTTCACTGGTGTTCCAACAGCCACTCAGAACAGAAGAGAGCAGATTATCTCAGTGAAGACAGACAAGCCTTTTAAGAACTCTGGAGTGGTTTTCAAGAGTATATTTAGCATATCTTTACATATTCTGCAAGTATATTTAGCATGCCAAGTATTATATTAAAAATTAAATTAAAATCATATAAGGAAACAAAAAGAGCCCTTTCTTATTAATATATTCAAGAACTTCCATTGTTCAAAAGTTTTTTGTAAGCGTAATGGTTGAAAAGCTTTCATACTGTTTTGGTACATTAACATACATTGCTGCTATGTAAATGTCCTTTTCAATAACAATTACATTATTTATAATCATCAAGAACAGGCCATGAAAATCAAATTAATAAATAGGGAATGTCTGTTGAAATTTTTCCCTATAAATGACTTTGAGGCAACCACTCTTGCTCCATTTCCTGTTTGTCTACCATCCCTAACAACTCCAAAAGGCATTGTGCATGCCCTTCACAGCACATACCCACACATGTTATTCGAACAGCATAATTTTAATACAGAAATGAAGTACTATACAACATGACTTGCAAAATACTCTTTCCAATGTTATGCCACTCCATTAGATTTGGTATCTTCCCAAGCTGGCTCCAGAAGAATAGTTAAATTAAACATCATAGCCCTGAAACTAATTTCTGGAATGTAGCATACTTAATAAACATGCTGAAAACAAAAAAATTATTTTAATTCAAAATACCTGAAAAATAAATGGCAGAATCACAGGTCATCCACAGTGAATATCTGTAATCGCCCTCAGAATTTCAGTAAAGAAAAATATTAATAATTATTTAAAAACATTTGATTACATAAGTAAAATGAATCTATTTTATACAGATAAACAGCTAAAATAAATGAAAAGACCTTGCAGTCATGACTTACCTGTTCTCCAAAAACATACAAACACACCTTCCTCTGTATTACCAGAGAAGCAGAGGCATGTATAATAATGCTATAGAATTCAGCTTTTAAAAAGCTAACTAAAGATGAAGGAGAAAAAATGAGTCTGGTGATGGCAACAGACAGTCCAAATGTCTGGTCAACATCCTCCTGTAAACAGGCCTTTGTCATATGAGAAAGCATAGCAAGGAAGAACATATTCACATGTTAAAGCAGACCTAAAATTTCATTTGAAAACCTCCGTGAAAATGTGCTTATAGAAAAATTTAGGACAAAACAGATTAATGTATTCAGTTACCTCTATACTAAAATAACCTCTGTCTACATAGTCACCGAGGAAGAGGTATCTTGTGTTAGCAGGTGATCCTCCCACTTCAAACAGCTTCATTAGATCAAAGAACTGGCCATGAATATCACCACACACTGCAAGCAAAAATTTTGTTCAAATTAATTTAAAAAAAAATAAAATCTAATGGAAAAGTTACTAAGTTACAGTTAAGTAAACAGCCACAAAGTAATTCTAATAAAGATGAAACGTAGGTATAAAGCAGGAATAAAACTTTTTGAAGCTTCCCCCTTTGCTTTTCAGAGTACTCACTACCTGTGACAATGCTGATTGATGATAGCCCTACTTAAATCTAGCAGATTGGGGAATATTTTTCAAAGACAGTTAATGCCCTGAGCATTGAGGACTTGAAAACTGTCAGCAGCTCTTTAATGTCCTCCCCCAACCCCTTAGGTATCTTTACAAATTCTCCTTGGTATGCATATTTTTAAATGCCTGATGCTTTGCAATAATTTGCTGTGCACATGTGGGACTGAAAAAAGCAGGACGTATGCTTTTCTTTCTAAGTCAGACTAACATACCTTTTAATATTATCATATCTTCTCTTTGCTCAGTTACTTTTCTCCTTCAAATAACCATGTTCACTATTTCAACAGTGGATTTTTCTTGTGTTTTTAGAATATGAGACAGGACAAGACCACTGGTCAGCAACCTAAGGCAGAAGTGCCAAAGATAGCAGATGGGAAGACTCTGAAGAGCACACAGCAAAGCCAGGTCATCTCACAATTAAAAAAAAAAAATTAAAAACATATGGAAGAACCAACTGCTCCTAACTCCTCATTCTCAGAGGAGCTCCCAGCTCAATGGAAGTCAGGAGCTGCCTTCTAATTTCTACATGAGGTATTGCTGATTAACAGGAATTTGAGAGACTATGCCTTCCATTGATGCAAAATGCCACTGATCACCTGATGAATAGCATCTTCCAACTTCTCAGAGTTCTTCAGTAAATTTTTTTTGGGGAAAAAAGTTGTTCTAATTTTGGAAAGAGATACTGGATATGATACACTACACTTTAAAGGTTGTTATTGCCTAGGAGCAGACCGTTTGTCATCATGACCTTCAAGATATTAGACTACACAGAATGTGCCCTCTTTTATGTCACTTTTCTTAAGATTTCTACTCAAACAGTGGAAGAACATTTCTTCTTTTTCAGCTGCCAATATACAGTAGCTCTGGGTAACTGCCTGAATAAACAGAAAAATAAAAGTTCTAAACATATGGACAACACTGTAGTTTTGAGCTTTATCTGGAGCTTGAAAAGACACTGAGTTCAGACAGTCACTTAGTGGTTTCCACCGTTTCTATATTTTTTTTTAATTCATTAATTAATAATAATGATGGACTGTTCAAAAGTTTAATAAATGTCCTAAAATAAGCTTTTCAGACACTGATTTTATATAGGTCCATTTAGAA
>VZTO01025781.1:0-12010 GCA_013400615.1 Syrrhaptes paradoxus
TTCCTCAGTAAATTTTTCCAGTTTTCCTGCATCTGCTTTTACCATTTATTAAGGTTCACCAGTCTGAAGTCCTAAACTTTGTAGAATTCGTTTTCAAAATCTTCTCCATATTGTTCAATATGTATACTTTGAAACTTTTGACATAAAATTTATTGCAAATGTTTTGTGAAACTGCCATAATATTTCCATTTCTTCCTTCCTTCCTTTCTTCCTTCCTTCCTTCCTTCCTTCCTTCCTTCCTTTCTTCCTTCTACCTCTTAAATAAACCACTGTCAATGTTAGTATAGAAATATGTGATTTAGAGGGAATTATTGTACTTCTTAACAACCTTTAATTGCCCCATATGCTTACTGTTACCAGAGATTTAAAAAGTATGTCTGGGAGTGAGTTCTTGGTAGGCAAAAGCAGATCACCATCTCTGTGAGTCTAGAAGGCAAATTTTATTTTTTTGCTTGAATTAATGAACCAATGCCACTGTGCTTGTAGTCTAGAAAATAAAAAAATAAAACTCTTTACAAGCCCACAAGGGTTTCTGAACTGCATTTGTTACAGTGTTAAGTAAACAGTGCTTCTGCCAGTTTGCATTAAAAATACTTCCTGATTTAACTATGTGTCAGTTATAATCAATAATTAGCATTGCTTGCCCTCCAAAATCTTGATACATATTAAATATTTTATAAAAGGATTTAATAAGTGAAATAGATTTTGCCGTATCTTATTTGAAGCAGATGGGCAATAGAGTTTCAATGTTCAAAAACATATATTTCCCCAAAGTTTTTTCATTTCAGTGATGTAAATTATTGTGTGATACAATTCTCTTGGGAATACTCTAAAACTACATATTACTTGTTTAATCATACTATAAAGTATCTAGAATTGTGACTATGGAATTAATACTTCCTTTATCTCTGCTGGGCTTCTTTAGCGTGTACTAAAGCTTTGAATATATCATGGGTCATAGAACGCTTTCATAAATAAATAACCTGTATTAAAATATCATTCTATGGTTTTCCATTCACAGTGTAGTAGGATTCAACCAAAGCCCTGGAGGGAAGAGGGGCCCAAGAAAGCTGGCTAATATTCAAGGATCACTTCCTTCAGGCTCAGGGGCGATGCATCCCAACAAAGAGGAAAGCAGGCAAAAATGCCAGGAGGCCTGCACGGGTGAACAAGGAAGTCCTGAGCAAACTCAAACAAAAAAAAGGAAGTCTGCAGAGGGTGGAAGCAAGGACAGGTAGCCTGGGGACAATACAGAGACACTGTCCGCGAAGCCAGAGATCAGGTTAGGAAAGCTAAAGCCCTAACAGAATTAAATATGGTGAAGGACATTAAGGGTAACAGGAAGAACTTCTATAGGTATGTCAGTGATAAAAAGAAGACTAGGGAAAATGTGGGCCCCCTCCGGAAGAAAGCAGGAAACCTAGTGACCCAGGATATAGAGAAGGATGAAGTACTTAACGAGTTCTTTACCTCAGTCTTCACTGGCAAGAGCTCGAGCCACACTGCCCAAGTTGCAGAAGGCAAAGGCAGTGACTGGGAGAAGGAAGAACTGCCAGCTGTAGGAGAAGATCAGATTTGAGACCATCTACAGAACCTGAAGGTGCACAAGTCCATGGGACCTGATGAGATACGTCTGCAGGTCCTGAGGCAATTGGCAGACGAAGTTGCCAAACCACTATCCATCATATTTGAGAAGTCATGGCACTCTGGTGAAGTTCCCATAAAGGAAACATAACCCCCATTTTTTAAAAAGGAAATAAGGAAGACCCAAGAAACTACAGGCCAGTCTGTCTCCCCTCTGTGGCTGGCAATATCATGGAGCAAATCCTCCTGGAATCTATGCTAAGGCACATGGAAAACAAGCAGGTGATTCACGACAGCCAACATGGCTTTACCAAGAGAAAATAATACCTGACAAATTTGGTGGCCTTCTACGACAGGGCCGCAGTGCTGGCAGATAAAGGAAGGGCAACTGACATCATCTACCTGAACTTGTGCAAAGCCTTTGACACTGTCCCACATGACATCCTTGTCTCTAAGTTGCAGGGACATGGATTTGACAGAAGGATCACTCGCTGGATAAGGAATTGGCTAGACGGCCGCACTCAGAGAGTGGTGGTCAATGGCTCAATGTCCAAGTGGAGACCAGTGACAAGTGGCATTCCACAGGGGTCGGTACTGGGACCAGTGTTGTTTAACATCTTTGTCGGAGATATGGACAGTGGGATTGGGTGCACCCTCAGCAAGTTTGCTGACGACACCAAGCTGTGTGGTGTGATGGACATGCTGGAGGGAAGGGATGCCATCCAGAGGGACCTTGAAAGGCTTGTGCAAGGTCCAAGGCTTGTGCATTCCAAGTGCAAGGCCAAGTGCAAGGTCCTGCACATGGGTTGAGGCAATCCCGAGCACAAATACAGGCTGGGCAGAGAATGGATAGAGAACAGACCTGAGGAGAAGGACTTGGGGGTATTGGTGGATGAGAAGCTCAACATGAGCTGTGTGCGCTTGCAGCCTAGAAAGCCAGTCGTGTCCTGGGCTGCATCAAAAGAAGCATTAGCAGCAGGTCAAGGGAGGTGATTCTCCCCCTCTACTCTGCTCTCGTGAGACCCCACCTGGAGTACTGTGTTCAGATGTGGGGCCCCCAACATAAAAAAGACATGGACCTGTTGGAGAGAGTCCAGAGGAGAGCCATGAAATTATTCAGAGGGCTGGAGCACCTCCCCTATGAGGACAGGCTGAAAGAGTTGGGGTTGTTCAGCCTGGAGAAGAGAAGGCTCCGAGGAGACTTAATAGCAGCCTTCCAGTACCTGAAGGGGGCCTACAGGAGAGATGGGGAGGCACTCTTTATCAGGGAGTGTAGTGAGAGGACAAGAGGTAACGGATATAAGCTAAAAGAGGGTAAATTTAGACTAGACATTAGGAAGAAATTTTTCACTATGAGGGTGGTGAGACACTGGAACAGGTTGCCCAGGGAGGTTGTGGATGCCCCATCCCTGGAGGTGTTCAAGGCCAGGCTGGATGAGGCTTTGAGCAACCTGGTCTAGTGGAGGGTGTCCCTGCCCATGGCAGGGGGGTTGGAACTTTATGATCTTTAAGGTCCTTTCCAACCCAAACCATTCTGTGATTCTATGATTCTATGATTCTATGATTCTATGATTCTATGATTCTATGATTTTCTTAATATTATGAAGCAGTGCCTTCTGAATTACTAATGACCAGAAGCTTTGGCCTTAAAATTATTTCTGAATGACATAAACATCAGAAGCTCTGTTCAGTTTTCACAACCTCAGGTATTTTCTGGCTTTTCAGAGGTGCTAGGATACTGGAGTTTTCCCTCTGGGCTGCTATATAACACTCAAAACTAGGGAAGGCCCACATGCTTCCTCAGTGGTAGCTAAGGTCAAGTGGATAATGACATTTGAAGTGCCCTGGACACCCTTAGGAAATTCAGAGGACACTTGACATAAACTCCACAGAATCTCTGTAACTGCTCTGTGTTCTTTGTGCAAATAGTACCAGGGCTGGCTTTCTCTCAGGCAACAGAGACAGTTGCCAGGAACCTCAGTGGTCACTGTTCCTGTCTTGGTGGTTCTGCCTTTCATAGAGACTGAAATTAAACCTTGAATCCTAAGCCCCATTTCTCCCCACTGGAGGCCCTTCTACCATGTAAAATAACAGCCAGGGCACAGTTCTGTGGTGGAGTTACTACAAAACCCCTTTATCATGGAATATAATATTGCTGATGCTGCTGCACAGTCCTGAATCCAATGTCTAGGCCTTTCCAGAATAGTAAATGATCCCACATGTAAAACCAAGTCAGGTCATCATGATTGTTATCACCCTACAATTCATACCAGAAGAATTAGTAATGACCAGCCACTTGCTGTAAAGTGTTAGAGAGAGATGTATTTTATACTTTATTTGCAATAAAAGATGTGGCTTGAATGTAAGACAATGTTGGTTTGATTCCCTGCATCTGCAGGCTTGGGGCTGTTTGTATCTTTCTCCTTTTCAAATGCGGGTGTCCTCACCCAGTTTCTTATTTTTTACAATGTATGTTTGTTCATTTTTTATTTAGTCTTTAAGGTTAAGGCATTTAAAGTAATATCTCATTCCCTTTGTGTTTATTTACACACGACACACGCTCGCACCATAGCTGTAACTGCCTGGAGAATAGCAATTCAGTGCATGAAAACTCTCAGTGTATGACATTTGTTTTTACTCTGCATGGGAACTAAACCAAAACAATCATGAAACTTTGAAAAAAAAAAAAAAACACGTGTCAAAGCAGATGTTTTAAGAGGGGGAAAAAAACCACAATGTTTTCAGCTTTTCTCTTTATGTCTGTCTCTGTGTCAGTGTAACTAATCAGAGAAATATGTACCTGAAAGATTACCTACACAAAAGGACACTGAAAGTAAAAGATTTCTAGTAAAATATCCTAGTTTTGAGAATGAATATTCAATCAAAATATATTATCTCAATGTTCTTATTAGGTATGCCTATAAACACTTCATAACACACCAGCATACCTTTCCCCCACAACAGACATAACACATATATCTGTTTCAGTATAAACACATTAAACTAATCACAGAAACATGAATATATTTTTGAGCACAAGACAGTTATTTACACTTTCGTATACCTACAAATTTAACACACATATAACACATGCAAAGGAATCCATTAGCTTGTTTCCTGTTTCCTGGCAGACACATTCTTGCAGCTTTTCTGAATGGTAATAAGAATCACCTAAAGGATGTAATGCAGAGGTACAATAGCAATGCGAAGGCCAGTCAGATCCTGCTGTAAGGAACAGGAAAATATGCCCCAATATTTCTTGATTACTTAATCTGACCAATATCACAAGTTGGAATCATATAAATGATATATGTGAAGGTCTGTTATTTTAAGAAGTGATAGACTTTGAAGGAAACTTTTTCCTCATTACTGACCTGTATCCATGTCATGGCTTCATGAAGCAATATTGTACAAGTTCTTTGCAAAAACTTCACTTTCTTATTTGTCCATCTAAGCAGGGTGATTGTGGTGGAAACAAGGGGGTGGGTTAACTTTGTACCTCTTCTGCAATGTTCTTGAGGACTATGTTCTTCCCAGGAGCTTGCTGTTAAAGGGCTTCCCTGCTATAGAAACAGTACGAAAGAGGATAAGAATCATATCCTGTTTTGGTTGGGGGAATTAGAAATACTCCTCCTCATGTGCAGATAAGCTATACAAACAGCAGTCTGAGTAGTTTAAAAAAAATCAAAGTAATCACACTGTCTACTGTGTACTAGAGTTCCTGGTTTGAGTAACAATAAAATACTGCATTCGTAAAGGAAATTTCACATGAAAATTATTGCAGTTGAAAGCTAAGGCCTGGTGTAAACATAGATTTTTAACAGGTATAATGCAGTTGACTAAGATTTTTTTATTTCCTTTAAACTTTGATATGTACAATTATGTGCATAGTTACATCAGTCTTAGATCCTGGAGAAGAATAAATAAACTGTAGTAGTGAAAACAATTTCGTACAATTATGGCAGCAATCATAGCCACGCTTAAGGGATTGCACTACATAAGACTTTCAGTATAGTCATAACAGTACAACTCTTATGTATAAACAAAGCCTTTTAGAATATGACAAGTATCCTGCTGATCTGTATTTGTTACTGGGCCCCTCTGAGAGAGCTCCCAAAATATTTGTAATATTTCTGCTTGCATTTTATTACTTCCCATTCCCATCACAGCTAAATAGAGAAGTTGTGAAGAAGAGAGCATTAAAAATAATTAATTATTTAGTAAGTGTATTGTAACCTCATAAAATGTCAATTTACCTTTTGGTGAAGCTTTTGAGAAGTGAATAGTGAAGGACTTGGTAGTATAAAGAGGGAAGCAGATTTTAGACTTATCTCAATCAGTATGCACATTACTCCTCTGGAGCTTTACAAGCAGAGGAAATTATTTCATTCCCATATTGCTTCCCACATATGCTCCTCTCTTTAACATATCTCCTTCTAGGTAGTCTACAACTTATTTGCTTTTGTGGGGAAGAAAAATGTGTTCTCTTCATCCTGCTAAACAACATAAATTCAAATCTAGTTTCCACAATTGTAAACAAAAATATTCTTTTTTAAATCACACTTTACAGAGCACATTTGTATATTTGCTGCATATCTAAGCAGGTTGTTGTTTACTTTGGACAAACTGTCTTGTCTGTATAAACCTTATTATGAGAGAAACACCATTACACCACTTGATTTTTCCATCTGTCTTTTGACTTCTTCCCCTTAAGCAATGGTAAAGGCATCAAATTCAATGCTGTTTATAACAGTTGGGTCTTTCTGCCAATCAGTTTAAGAAAAAAATAAATAGATTGACATTATTAAAAAAAAAAACAAGCCCTTGATAATGTTAACCAGCACAAGAACCTAAACCCTCGTGATATGTTTTAACAATCAATTACACAGCACTCTCAGGCTGCCTATACTCAAAACACAAGCTGGTAAATTGACAAGTTGCCTGGGACAATATTTTTTTTTTCAGTGCTACAGCATAGAATCTTTGTTAAGCAAAATTACTGTTTATTCCAGATCTTTGATTTGTCAACAAAGTTTTTGAATTATCATGCTGACTCCAAGCTTCCCATTTAAAGCCAACAAGCAAAGACACAATTCTACTTGACAATGCAAGAAGGAAGAAGGGTGCACAAGGTAAAGGGTAAAGTGAGGTGGTGTTCTAGCTGAAGCATCTCTAAATTGGATGCTTAATTTCTGGTAAAGACTAGTTACAAATAACTAAAATCTGGAAGCAGTTTTGAAATCTTTTTCTGTTACATAGACGAAAATGTTTGCTAAGTATTTTCTGGTGATCTCACCAAAGAAGTGAAAAACTATATAGACTGTTGAGAATGAACTTTCCCATTTGAACCCTGGAAGATCTCTTTACACGTTCTCATTGAAAGGTAAACTTTTAGGTCTTTGTGTATAAAGCCAACGCAATCACTTTCTTGGGAAAAAAAAAAGTACAGTTTACTGTTTGCTGACTTTTAAGATTATTAAATTACCTTCAGCATTTCATGAGGCTAGGACATTTTAGGTGGAGAAATGGAAGATCATAGCAGTCAGACAATGGATGTAAACAGTGCACTAAAAATTAACCACGTTGTCCTGAAGTGACTACCTACCATTTTACAAAGTTCAAAGAGGAAGTATTCTTCCGTACAGAGACAACAATAAAGGCAAAAATAAGCTTTCTTCCTTAGACATGAAAGCAGAAAAATACAGTTTCCTCTTATCTACCATAAAAATAAAAACTCTGAGTTTTTACCGTTCTTGTGAAACAGAAATTTACCATGAGAAATTAAACTCATGGTTTGGGTAGAATCCTAGAAGTTTCATCACTGACTTATTAGAAACAGGATTTCACCTCTAGTAAGAAAAAGTTGTCTTCCTATAGTAGCACTAACAAAAATAGTTGTCATTTTTGTAAATGTCATGATTATTAAAGTCGCAACATTGAAAAAACATGAGTAACTTTACGTCTTCTTAAATGTTTGATGGTGTCCTTATGTTTTGAATTTTGCAAGATTAGAAGGTTAGAAGCTTCTTTTGTCATAAACACAACATTTACAAAAGTTTCCTTGTAGGCAGAGTTTTCTGTTCTGCACTTTGTATAAAATGATCTGCTATCTTTCGGCTTAGTAGGCTTTTCATCATGGAGTTGGACAGATTTGATGAAATTGGCGTGAAATTTCAAAGGCAAAAAAACCCCAGCTATTAAAAAGCAGTAGTTTATAAATGGATAAAACAGATAATCAATAACAGTTCACATATTGTGATGCAAATAAAATTCCTAAAAGTAAACAGGTCTATTAAGATAATATGGATTGCTCATGGCCCAAGAAAAAGGACATTTTAAAATGTGTTAGGTAAAAAAAACTAGTAACAGTATCGTCCAGTAGCAGTTCCAAAAGATAAAGCATTCTTAGTAAAAATGAAAACGCTTCTAGTAAAACTGTCTCATCTTTATTTTGAAAGAATAAAAATAGTATGTTTATATAGGAGTGGGGAACTACTTTACAGTCCATTAACAGCTGAGTAGACTGTCAATCTTTGTGAACAGAGAGCCGACTAAATGTCTAGTCCATTGATGATAATTATCAATGTTTTAAAATACCAAGAGCATTTTAGAAATCTAAACAAACGCTTGTCATCATAATTTTCCAAATAAACAGTCAAGAGGACCGAAGCAACTATAGGCTGATCAGACAGACATCATGTTCGCACAGGTTTCTAGTAATAAATAATAATCATTAGACAATGTACAATATTAAAATACATCTTGCAATCATTCTGTTGTTAAAGTACAAATTTGTTTCATACTTTGATGAAAAAATATACTTTGAAATGCTTAGACATGCATTTGACATAATGTCAGGGACCGGACCCCTACCCATCCCTTCCCAGATTATGTTGTTTATCCATGTTTATGTCTCAAACAATGGGCAGAGCATTTTCTAAGGAAGAGGCTCCACCAGAAATGCTTGGGCAGAGCACTTGAACAGAATGTTTATAAAGAAGAAGTGCCACCACGTCCATGAACAGCTCGGGCAGAGCACTTTGGAAGAAAAGTTCTTTTGTGAATGAATATTAGCAAGTTGTTAATGTTTTGAGTGATGGGCATACCTGTTGAGGTGGGGCATGAGTGATGGTGGCTGGAGTCCCCTCCCTGGTAGAGAGCCAGCTGCACCCCCTCTGAAGGCAATGTGGATGCAGGGCTGTTGCAGCCCTCAAAGGTCAACACCAAAGGTGACATGGATGCTGAGTGTTCCTTGAGTCATTGTCTGACTTCATCTAGCTGGTGCTCCTTTTCGAGGAATCACAAAAAAACCCTCTCTCGACCGTCCACTGTAGTGGGGTGAGACACATCATATCATGTGAACTCTTTTATCTGCAAAGTAAAAACCCATATTCCATAAAATTTTTGCTGTCCAGCTGAGGGATCTTAAAACACAGAATTCCCAGAAGAATCAAAATTGAGTGGGAGTGTTTTAACAGGACTGTAACAGAAACAGTAATAGTTGGTGTTGACACTGTTCAGTATTTTTGTCAGTGGTCTGGGAGTTAAAACAGAAGTAAATAAAGATTGAGAAAGCAGAAATAATTATGTACACTCTATATGGAACCATTTGGGGACATTGTCTGATAAACTGGAACTATTCAGACAAAATGGATTTTAATACAGATTACTGTGCAAATTTAAATCAAAAAAATCACAGCATCTACTGGCTGTTGACTAATCTGTTCAAAACAAGCTACTCAAAATAAGCAACCAGTTTCTCACAAACTAGTGAAATATCTCCACTAGTGAACTAAGCAGCACTAAGGTTGGACTTGAACAAACCATTTAACTGTAAAGAGATTGCCTAGAATTCCGTGTCGCTAGTACCATCTTAGGTAAAGCTCAGTCCTATATATCTTGCAGATCTCTTTTGTTGTATTAATAATATCATGTGTGGAAAGTCAGCTAGTGTAGATCTGTTATATTTTATTTATGTAATGATCATTCTTGTTGAAGAAATTCCATATATATAGGCAATTTCTTTTAACAGAACCTCTAATGCTACGGCTGTTGCTCTTTCCATCAGTAAAGTATGACTGAAAGCACGTGTGAAGCACCCTTTAAAAACAGATTAAGTAAGGTCTTTCTAGATTTTTAAAAGGGAGGAGAGGGGGATGTGAAATAGTTTGAAAAGGTGTTGGCCTGAAAAAAATACTGCTACAACATTATAGGCTAAATGTTTTATATGATTTGAAAGGAGTGACATGCTATGCAGGTTTTCCAGTAACGGCTTTGGACTATTTGTACTATTTCCTCTGGGTAATGTTCTGAGCTGCAATCAGTTCCTTAAAGTGCTATTCCCACTGTTTTGTGCAGGTTAGTGAAGGCAAATATCACCTTTTAAAAGCATATCAAATTTCATTAGTGCTAGTTCTTTTCTTACCCTTAATTGCTTGGAAACCTGTTCACTATGTTTTGAACTACAAAGCTGTAATTTGAAGATGTTCTAATGTAGTATATATCCCTTTAAGAAGACAAAAATTAAGTGCCAAAAGCATAGGTAATATAGGAGTGATTCTGGCAGGTCTCTTGATGCTGAATAGCTCAGAGATGATAGTTGTAGTAACTTTCAAGAACAGTCTAGATTTAAGCCTAGGGCTCAAAGGCTGGGAGCTATTTAAGTCATCTTTATTATCAATGTCTGGTCTTAAAATCAGACATTAGTTTTTGTTCCAGTGTTATATACAGGTGCTATATAGCTACATTGATGTAGCTCAGTGTAGACAGCATTCTATTGATTTTCAAGTGCTTTGTAATGTCCTCATACAAAGAAGCTGTATTCCAGCCTGTGTTTTACCACAACAGGGACATTGAATTGTTGAAACTGCAAAGGCAGAATTAAAATAGTATTAAAATAGTGCAAATTTTAATGTACCTGAGCTCACACAAAAAATGTCAGAAAATTGCAGTATGAATTTTTTTTTCCCACGTTTTCTAATAACATGCTGAAGAACCTATGGTAAAACAGCTCCAATCTGAATACAATTAGTTTATGTTTTTGTAAATAAAAAGGGAAAAATGGTGACAGAAGTAACTTTTCATATTATTTACCTAAATTTTATGAATCATTAAGAGACATAGTTTTTTATAGGATAAAAATAGCATTTCTTTTTCTCTTTGACATTACTCAGGTAAATTAACAGAAACATTAAATATATTACAGTGCAAAATCATAAAATTAAAAAGTGAAATTTGTATTCAATGTCAAGCGTTTCTCTTTTGTTATTTTTATTAGGAAGTAGCTCTGCTTGGAATGTGCCTGTTCAAAGACTAATATATCTGTTAGTTGAACAGATACTGCGGTAACAAGCATAAGGAATTCAAGGTGGATTTATTGGGACAGCTAGAAAGTGAGAACCATCTTAAAATACTTTAAAAATGACAAAGTTATATGAGTTAAAGGTGGGGGGTGAGAGTAAAAAAAGACTGAAATTGGCCCCGGGTAAAGACAGGAAAATGGCATCATAAATCATATAAGACAGCTGTGTTCTTTTATCCATGGATCCAGATGTTCCCACTAAATGTGTAACAACTTCAGAATTATTTTACAAAGAGGAGAGGGACTGTGAATATTCTGTTTCTCTCTTTCTTAAACAACACTTGCTGGGAATGTTTCATGCCAAGTACAAACTTTGACCTGTGCTTGCAGGAGGGCAGCATCTGAACAGAGTTCTTAAACATAACTCCTAACCAGCCTGGATTATGATACTATTTAAACAGCCAGTGCTAAAAGGCTGAAGTTATACTGGAATCTTTTTGAAAACAGTGACTAGTACTGAATCTCTGTTTGGAGCGTCTGGACAATAGGAGGCTGGATACCCTTACTGATTAAGAATTTCTAAATGCTAGCCAGTGTCTTTGGATGATGGAGTCATGTTAGATTTATAATCAGTTTCATACTGAGTTTGGAAGTAGATTAATATTAGATGGCAAGAAAGTGAAATTGTAAGTCACTTCACACATGTTTTGAAATGGCAGCTCTGGACAGACCATGACAAAGCAATTTAAATATCTTCCAAATGGAAACTGGTTTTCCTCCCTCCTCTCTGTCTCATCCTTAAAAAATGTAATTACTGGTTGTAAACCAGCTACTTTTTTTTAAGTAAAATAGAGAAGGAAGCCTTTTCCCACTCTCCTAAATGTTTCGTTATTACTTAGAAATGAAAGGTAATCTTACCTTTTTCTTTATGTTAGTTTTGAACCTTAAAATCCTAGAACTATTCTATAGTCATCTGGAAAGATACCTTATGCTGATGATAAAAAATAACAAGCTACTGGGTATTATTAGGTTATTTCTGTAATTATAACTCTGTGACTGAAAACAGATATTAGGTGATTATTGCACCAGTGTTTGTTGAAGAGGGTAGAGGAGAATGAGTCTCCA
>VZTO01025822.1:0-25414 GCA_013400615.1 Syrrhaptes paradoxus
ACAAGAAGCAAATCTGTGCTTATTCACACACACACATTACCATGCCCACATTTTTATGATGCTCTGCTTCTGAGAACAAATCTGATGTGTTTTAAACTTTTGTTTAAAATGAGTGTAACGAGCAACCCCAACGCAGCCTGCTGACCAAGCACGCATGCTCCTGTGTAGATGGGACGCACCATGCCACTAGCCCAGAGCAGTGCTCAGAGATGGGACCTGCAGGTTTCCCAGCACCACCGTGGAAGAGGTTAGCAAACACTTGTCTTCTCACACTTCTCAAGTAGTATTTCCTGCTCTGCAGAATAGTATAGAATCTCCCCTAATTTAGCAACATTTTAATAGAGGTTGTTGCTAAATCCCTTCCTCTGTTGCAGCATTTATTATTACATTCTCAACTATAGACACCTTACATACCCCTAGCAGCCAAAAATCAAAGGAGGCATTTCCCACATAGTCTCAACAGATGCCACCTGACTCCATTCCCCACCAGAGAAAATCAGTCCCAATTTTTGTTCTTTGATCAAAGTCTCACATCACCATAAAATCCCAAAGCAATTTGTCTAGCAACTGTCTGCTACATTCAGCTTTTATTACTGGCGGGCTTGCAATCCTCAAAGGAAGAGATTTCAGAAATATGTAGGAGGAGGGCTCTTTCTACATCCCCCAGGCAACACAAAACATCTGCCACAGACTGGCCCACAGCTGGGGCCCCTTTCTCTGCAGAGGGTCTCTGGCACCTCAGAGGCCAGAAGTTACTGACCAGCAAAAGTGTGCATCACGGTTACACCTAATTTCAGCCCTAATCTGCATGCAGTCCTGGTCAAAATGTCCCAGATTCCAAAATTTCCCACTGCCCAAAGCATTTTCAAATTTAATGTAATCCTCAGTAATCTCTGTCAAACCTTGGTCAAAACCTTTTCTAACCAAAAAAGCTGCAGAACTCATCCCAACACCCTTAGTCACAGAGGAGCTCTCACTGCCACTCCCACGAAAGCCCCCCTGCACCCAGCTGGCACTTTGCCTGCCTCCTGCAGCCTTTTAATTGCACTCATCCCTCCCTCCCTCCTTGCATTGCTGCTCCTGAGCTCCCCAGCTCAGGATCTACCACTTTCTGACTATGGATTTGTTCTGGTTGATGTCCAGAGCAACGCTCTGTTCTGCTGATATGCAGGCAGCCCTGCTCAGCTGGGGGGCTCAGCCAGCCTGTCCCGTATGGCTCTTTATATCCCTGGACAGGCTTTTGCTGCTAATCAGACTGACCTGATTCCCATAGTCTCTCCTTCTCCAGTAGTGTTTCTCCCTAAGACCAATTGCCAAGGCTGGGAGAGCTCACACTGCAGCTCCAGGACACCTATTAGGGCACTCCAATACACTGGCAGCAGGCAGGCACACACAAGCCTGAAAACCCTCCCTCTGAAGGGCAATAACCCCAAAACTCCTCTCCTTCAAATCCTCCTGGCAGCTTAATAACCATGCATTGCCTAGGAGCTTTAACTCCCTCAACCACTTAAAAGCATTTCAGGTGTAGAAAGCAAGCAAAGAGGTGTGCAGCTTCCAGAAAGCAAGCAGAGAGGTCTTCAGTTTCCCCAGCCCTGGACCTTGTAGTAGGTTGGTGCACGTGGGTGCAGGCTCACACTCAGCCCGGGATGCAGACAGTGCTGCTGGAAGTGTGAGCAAAGGCGGCCAAGGTAGCTGACTCCCAGAGACACTGGCTTTCCCTGGGTGCAAAGTGTTTTTTTTCTGAAGTGTTTACCCAAGCAAAGACTGCGTTGCGATAGCTGGTCCTGAGCTCTCTCTGGCTGTGGGAACACTCATCTGTCAAATATGAAGTCTACAGAAGTAGCCAAGGGGAAATAATAATTTTTAAAGAAAACAAGAGAGTAAGAGGGTTTTGATGACCTAAGATCCCAGGAGGCAACTTGTTGCCTGGGTCACCTTTTCTTGCCCTCTTGCAACATCATCCCAAATGGTTTGAATCAAAAGTTCAAAGATTCTTTGGGAACTCGGGTTTTTAAGATGCCTGAGAAACCTGCAACGGGTTGTTCAGTAAGAGGATCTGCAAGAGGTGATTCTGCCAGTCTGTCCTGGGGGGCCAGGCTGAGCTCTGCAGGAAGCCTGCCGAGGGATGCTGACATGTTTATCCTGGACATAAACACAGATGGAGGGAAACTGCCGTAAAAAAGCCAAAGAATGAGAAGCCATAAAGGAGGTAGCTATACACAAAATGTGTCAGAGGTGAGGCAACTTTTAGGTTTGTAAAGCTACAGAGGAAGATTTCCTCCAAAAAAAAAAAATAGCCTGCATTACTTACTTGGCCAAATGATCAAGGTCAGAGAGGTCCAGCAGGCTGCCATGGGCCAGCCACATGGGACAACCCATCCTGGCCCCCTTCCTCTTCTGCCAAGCTGCCAGGGAGGGACCCAGCCAGCAGGCACGAGTAGAGACCCTCAGTCCAGCCGGAGGTCCCATCCCTGGCTGCAGTGAGGGTTTGGAGGTGGGCTCTAGTCTTGGTGTCTCATCGATACCCAGTGGTGGCCACCAGAATGACATGCCAGTCGTGACACGTTCCGGCTGCCTCTGAGAATAGCAGTACAACCACAAATAGGATTTGTGGGGACAATCTCCCCATTAAGAGGAAAGCATTAGCCACAGAAAGGAGGAATGAGCCTATAAAAGTATCTCACTATCGAGAGACCCATCTGGCTCTCACCAGTGAGCATTTGCATAGCTCCCAAGCATTTAACAGGAGAATTAATAAAAATCTTTTTCTTTCATCCGTTCTAGGCAGTAGGAGGAACAGGTGATTAATTTGATTGTTAAAATATTACTGACATACCATACTGTAGTTTTCAAACAATCAGATCTTCATTGCTTTTGGTCATGTAAATAAAATTCTTACAAGAATTATTTTCAAGCCTATTTAACTCTATATATAAATGCAGCATTATTTTCAAACCTCAACTTCCCTTGCCCAAACAAACTAAAGAGTATGTTTTCATGAACATGGCAGAGGAAATGAAGAGCTTTTATGGGAATATTTAGAACTCACTTTTGCAGACAAAGCAGACTTAGAAAACCTCATTCAAAAGGGTTACTTTTTCAAGGGTGGAAGGGGCAAATTATGAGACTTAGAAACAGCATTCATCCTCCCAAAATAATTCATTTTAATCACACTATTTACTGGATACTTATAATGCACACACAGAAGATTAAAGGTGGATGGATGGAAGGATATCAGTTGTGCAGAGCTTGGGAAATAACCCCAGATTCCAGCTTTGGAGAGAAGTTAACTGGAAATTCTTGGTGAGAATGCTTATTTCCATAATAAAACCAGAAAACAGACATCTTCCAAGTGCACTGGATGCACTACAGTGGCCTATGCCCACAAGTACATGTATTTTGGGAAAAGCCCAGATTACCAAGCTTCTGGGCCAAGGAACAAACAAACAGAAACAGAAATGTTTCTGAGTAGAGATGGACTCTTGCCTGGAGGACTGTGGGTTTGACAGAGCCAAGCATCCTCAAGGCAAGATGTGTTTCAAGAGCATGCAACATTCCAATCTAAATATAAATCTTCAATTCATCTCTCCTTGCAGTTTCACACTTATGTTTTAACTGAAGGTTCCTTAATGAAAAAGAAAATGTTTGTGGGGGAAAAATAATAAAAGGAAAAAAATGCAGCATATTTTCCAAAGTTAAAGCAAGTGTACGAGGGAAGTGTATCGACAGCAACCCCTACTCTGCAAAGGCACAGAATTTGCCTCAGTCCCCGTTAGCCTGTAACTCTATTGCAGAATAAGCAGGTATTGGTGGATGAGGAGCTGAACATGAGCCGGCAGTGTGCGCTTGCAGCCCAGAAACCAACCGTATCCTGGGCTGCATCAAGAGAAGCATTAGCAGCAGGTCAAGGGAGGTGATTCTCCCCCTCTGCTCTGCTCTCGTGAGACCCCACCTGCAGTACTGTGTTCAGATGTGGGGCCCCCAACATAAAAAAGACNGGGTGGTGAGGCACTGGAACAGGTTGCCCAGAGAAGCTGTGGATGCCCCATCCCTGGAGGTGTTCAAGGCCAGGCTGGATGAGGCTTTGAGCAACCTGGGCTAGTGGAGGGTGTCCCTGCCCATGGCAGGGGGGTTGGAACTTGATGATCTTCAAGGTCCTTTCCAACCCAAATCATTCTATGATTCTATGAAATTCAGGTTGAATTCAGCTAAATTCTTGGCTGAAAGGAGAGTACAGGAACAGATTTTTGAAGATGGCAAATCCTTACATTCCAATGTTTTACAAGTAAAATTTTGCAAATTATTCATTCAAAGTGTCATTCTATTAAAAAAAAAAGACAAGAATAAGAATACCATCAACATTAATTTTTGGTGGAATGAAACATTTTTGTTCCTTCTGAGTTTTGGCATTATGAGTTATTTGGTTTCATTCTGCCAAAGAAAACTTTAGAAAATTCTGACCCAAGACATTTTTTCCCTGCTTTTTTTGGTTTGGCCTCTGAACAAAAAACAACCCAAAGCAATATTTCCCTGGATCTATTAGAGTCATTGAATGAAATGATGCCAAGGTAACGTCATTTTATTATAGCAAAATGAAGACGCCAAAGCATCAGATTAATCTAGAGCAGCTGTGTGCTGTTTTATGCTTGCTGACTGCTGAAGGAAATACAAAAGGAACGATGCAGTGCTACACATGACAAATTCTGGAATGTGATCTATGTGTCTAGAACCCAAGGATGGTGGAGGCTTTTGATCCCTCTGTCCTTTGTTTTTTTTTCCTCCAGGCTTCTGGCCACACATAGCAATGACATACCACTAGTGAGGCAGACAGGTACTCCCCAAACCTTTTTTAAAAATGAACTTCACTGACAAGCAGTGACTGCCTTTTGCTAGCACAAGTATCATCTTGGCCTTCATAGGTTATTTACTGGTGCTGTGCTGCAATGTACTTCATTTCAAAAGACATAAGTCATCTTAGCTATAAAGTTATCTGAAGTCCTTTCAATTTTTGTGTGCCCTCACTTTTAGTGCTGAATGTTCTCTGGTAGGTGACGTGTGATGGATCATGAGCCAGGCACAGCCTCCCACTACACTCTCTGCTCCCATTTGTGCAGCCCCTATGGCCATTCCTGCCACCCGTGAGACCACTGCTGGCATCAAGGAACTGCTGCCACCATCATAAACAGCAGCATGGGTGGAAACGTTTCAGTCCCTTTCGTGTGTACTTGGCAAACATAAGATTTTTAGAGCTCATTTTTCAGAGAAAAAAAATTCCATATTGTCTTCACCAGAAAATATATGTAGACAGAGCAGTGATAAAGAATAATGAATGGGAGCTAACAGAACAATTATTAATACAGGAGGAGTCCTCATAGCACTGTGCTTCCAGCAGCAATGATCTGTCCCCATCTTGATGATGGTCCATGTCTGGGGCTTGGGGGACCGAGAGCAGCATTTGCTGCCAGATAAAGAGCTGTTTCACACTCCCTTTGTGCTCCCTGCCATGGCTCAATCAGAGAATGGTGATATCTTATATAGAAATACATTAACTAAGCAAGCACCAATAAAAGTGATCCCTTTGGAAAGCACCCAGTCAAAGGAATGGAGCAATAGCAGAAATGATGAATTAAGGACAGGGAGCATAACATTTTGATACGCATGCAAGAGCTTAAGAACATTTTTTTTACTGGCATGAAAACCATAGAGTAATACAATAAGTTGTGATATATTCAAGGCAAAGGACACTGTGGCCATTGGCTAAAACATGTGTAAAGGACAACCAGTTGTTGGAGAGAAGATTTTACAGGAAGCCAGGCAACATACACACACTGGTATCCCTTTCCAACACTGCTGTAAGCAGTTGTTCCCCAAAAGAGCAGTTTAGATTTAGAAATATGATGTTATGTCAATTTATTATTCAGCACATGGTGCATACAACAGGTGAGGGCTTTGCTTCATAGTTTTCAGGTTCATAATGAAAGTATAAGCCAAAAATGTATACCCAGGCTGTATGTTGGATTCACCCACTGTGAATCTGGTACCCTGAGCAGCTGCTTTGCACCAAATCCTAAACAAAGGACAGAAAACTATTTTTACACTTACTGAACTTTTCTCTTTCGAAACTGAGGATTCACAGATACCATCCTTGAGATACTGAAAGAGTATTTCACTTGTTCAGAGAACAGAATATTTGAGTATCTGTTTTTAAAGACACTTCTAGACTTTGGTAATTAACATAGACTAAAGTCTTAAGGACCCTCTCATCAGCACTAGCATCTATTCCCAGTATTGCCATGAGTGAAACAGGAGAGCCAAGTTTGGAGACCCTCCCTTTAGACAGAGGGCTTGCAAAAACTAAACTACTTCTGCATCTTTCAACCTGGAATTAAAGTTTTTTGTCTCCCAGATACACTTTGTCTGTGGTATTTGTTCCACGTAGCTTACACAATGCCACTGGAACGGGAGTGCCACTGTCTACTGCACAGAGGATGCACCTTCAGCCTTGCCTCTTTATCTGACCACGCTGGCTATGAGGATCCCATTTTGAAGTGCTACGGTAACGTGCTGCATTTAAACTGCTGCTTACAGAAGTCCTGAAAATAGGCATGAAGGCAATTTATATTCCCATTCATGTTACTGGTTCCTTGTATTAGACTGCCGAGAGGTCTCTTTGCTGCATCCCATAAGGGCAGGGGAGACCTGCAGGCTTGGACTGAATTTAGGCAGGCGAGAAGTGAAGCATTCATTGCTGGAGCTACAGTGTGAAATGTCTTTCAAGGCATTGCATGACCAGCCTACCAGGTACAGAGCAGAAGTTGCCTAAGTTAGGCACATGAGTTAGTATCTGCAGTATTAAGACTAGATTTTAAGCTCTTTGGTCCAGGAAAAACATCTTCCCCTTTGTAGAGCTGAAGTGAAAATCTACAACTTCCAAATGTGACAAGAATCTCTACTATAAATTATGCATTAGCTTTCTGTGCAAAGTCTTTCAGGTGACAGAGCAGCAGATGGTTTTGAGTCACGTGTACACATTTCTCAGCACAAGGGGTTCCTGTAGAAGCTTCTAGGCACAAAAACCACAGAAAAGATCAGATAAAATCCTTTCAAAGAGGAACAGAGGAAAAGATGTCATTTCAGTGACAACTTTAAAAAAAAAATCAAATACTGAAGAAGATACTACAGCATATATTTGAAGCTGAGAAGTATCCTGGATTTAGACACAAATTAATATGAGGCTTTGTGTCTTTTTTTCCTTTTATTGGTTTTTGAGCAGGTTGTCACAGGGGCCCCTGAGAAGACACACATAGGATGACAGGCAGAGGATGACACCAGAAGTAAAAGAACAAATTGCAAATGGTCAAGGAATGATCAGTAAAGGAATGCAACTCAGAGCTGGGCAGGGCATAACGAAGAAGCCATTAAAAAGGGAAAAAAACCCCATATATTGAGTAGATATAACACATCTCCTATATAATGAAAATGCAAAGCAGGAAAAAAAAATTTAAAAAACCCCTACTGCAAGACTGGGAACAGAGGGAGAGCAGAGTGAGAGGAGGTGCCCTGCACTGTACCATCCCCTCACCCAGGCAGTAACAGCGGCATACCCGGCCAACACGGTGCCACAGCAGGTCCTCACTCCCCTTCTGCAGAGGAGTGCTGTCCTGCTGAAACTCTGCAACCACCCACCAAGTGTTATCTTTTTGTCTGTCAGTTAAATAAAGTAGAATTCCAAAGAGCTGCGTACACATGCAAGTGTGTGTGCATGTGTTAATCCAAGTGTGTGTTTTCTGCTCCAGCCTTCCCACACAAGACGGTTGAGACCACAGTTCGACTAAAGGCAGATACAACCAAGCTGTGTTTTAAAAAAATTAAAAATGTGCAATAGGAAAAAGAAAAAAAGAAATCCACAAAACCTCTCTGTACTGAAAGATTTATAAAACAGCGTAAAACTTCAGATAATGAATAAATAATTAATTTCACAAATACTTGCTACAGATGCATTTCCTTGCTTGAGGAATTCCTGAAATGAAGCTTGGCAAATGCAATGAACCTCTGAAAAGAACAGCATTAATTCCAGAAAGTTCTGAATTTAACAGATATCTACTTCAACATGAAATGTGAATTCTTACTCCATCAATCTTTCTGGAACGGTATTAAGATTCAGACACCAAGCGTAGCAACGGAGTGCGAAGGCTCGCTGTACGCCAAGCAGCTCCTTGCTGCACCTGTTAACGATCGATTGCCTCATTATCATTTCACACAGCGGGAGAGAACACGGCTAAATTCACCTTTGGAGAAAATGGAAAATTCACTGGTTTTATTAATGTCCCTTTCGTCTGCAACCCTCCACGCTGCTTCCTAGGGGCCAGACAGTGCCGCACGGTAAAACGGAGCTTTATTGCCTGGTGCTGGATGGCAAAGAATTGCATCAGAGAAGTCTCCAAGCTACTGACACAGTGAATGCATAAGATAGAGCCGAGGAATAAGAAACCATGCCTATGAATGTGTTTTGTTTTGTTTTTCCCCCCCCAAATGGATAAATCTAACCAAGAGCAAGGATGGAATAATACATGGAGAGGAAGGAACCAGGAAAATCATTGCATTTTTCCTGTTTTCTTAAATCATAATAAAACACCATCCCTGATTATTTTCGTCCCTGCAGACAGGTGGGCTCTGTGCTGTGGTGCACAGAACCAGAGTTTGGGCTTCACAGTCCAGCTTTTTGCTTCCTGGGCTAGCAAGGGCTAGTGACCCAGTGCTGCTGGACTACTCACTGCCTTCAGAGCTGCCAGGAAGGCTTTGAGCATCCCTCCAGGCACTCCCCAAAGTTGACTCAGAGTAAATTTGAGGGGTAGCCTCCTAACCTCTTGGAAATTAAGTTATTACATCCAGAGTGCCATAAGAAAAAAAAAAGCTGTAGAGATGTGTTTCGTCAGTACTGATGTTCCTCCTGACAATATTTACAAGCTCTTATCTCTGTTTGTTTTTTTGTAGCCTCAAAATAGCAAGTATCCAGTGAAATGGTTGTAGCACTGGAATATGTTTGCATAAATTATTCATCGAATGATTCTGAATATTGAATATGTACAATGTTAAGGCAGTCTGGGAAACTCTGCACACACACATTTTCCCTTTTTGTAGATTTTTTTTTTTAACACTTGTCCTGCTGATCCCCTTAATTCCCTCTCTCCTCACAGCCTTTGCAGACAAAGATGTAACTGAGTGTCCTTTTCCAACAGCAGCCCTTTTAAATCAAAGTCTGACCAACTCTGAACACTAAGACCAATAGTTAATATGAGCGAAATGGTTAAATCAGGGTTCCTTTGTTGCAACAACAGCCTATCTGTTATTAGCAAATCCTGCATGCTTGATGCTGAAAATGCTTATGGAAAATTAATGCTGAGTTGCCTTGTTTTATTTGCCACCAGTGCACTGCACTGGATTTTGGTTGCCCAGATCCTATGCTGACCAGTCTGTAGCAATCCCAAAAACTACTTATGTCCGTAAGGTGAGATAAAGTACTAAAGGTCCAAAAAGAGGCAGCTTGACACCACTATTTATTTCCTGTGAATAATTCAGCACCATAGGAGTGGTACCATGCAACAATTTCAGTTCTTTTCTAGACTGAAGGGACGCAAGAAAAATAAATATTCCTTTCTTAAGACTCACGGAAGGTGAATTTGAGGATTCTCTTGACTCATTACAACCAGAGCATTTAATTCTATTCTGACAAGTGCATTAAGTCAATGCATCTTGGGTGGAAAAGGTATGAATCAACTAATTTCATTTTATTTATATTTGGTAACAAAAAAAACAAAAGTAGGGAAAAAAAATCTAATACCACTTTTCCTTTACTGATTCTCCATCAGCAAGTAAAGAATAAGAAGTACTTTGTGCAGGGTTGTAAATTCTCTTACTAATGGTGTTCCCTGTGGCACTTGTGCACAATGAAGTGAAAAGGAAGTAATGCTAGCTTGTTCTTGAAAAGAGAAGAGGCAGAAAATTAACATCTGACAGATAGAAGAGGACAACCGGAGGTGGGGAGGGTGGTAAACAGCAGAGGTCAAATGAAATGAATAATCAACCAACAAATTCTGTGAGGTTTCAGAGACAGAAGTCCTCTGTTTTTCAGTCAGCAAAGCCCTGAGCAGAAAGTGATAAGCTTGTGGCCACATGCAACCCTTATTGCCAGTGTCTCAGGATACATCTTCATGGCACAATATCAGGCCACACAGAGACCCTGAATGAACTTCCTGAAAGAGCTAAAGCTACTAAAGCCTTTCTGAGAAGTGCATTAAGAGTGTTACTTTATCCTGGCTAGACTGCTTTTAGTCCTGAGAGGATGATTGGATGTAAGTCTCTCAAGCTCTAGAGGAAAATGTAGCCATCAGGAGCTTGTGTGCCATCTGCACAACATGGTACTTTTCCATCAAGAGAAACTCACCATTGCCTTGACTGATGCTGTTTCTTTTGTATGAGTAACTTGCAGATCTAGTGATGTAGGGATTATTTCAATTGTTATGGGAAAAGAAGTAGAAATAAGAATAAAATCTCTTGAAGAGTAAATGGATCCGCTGAAGTAAAAAATAAAACTCCCCACTGATCTCAATATTACAAGAAGTTCATCTTGACAGCCAAAACCATCCTTTCAAACAAGATGGAAAGGCCAAATTAGCATCAGGAGCCATGTAGTCCTACTAGTGGTAAATTTATGACTTCTATATCTATTGGGTATGACAACTTCACAACTGTTAGTACATTTATCAAGTGTATGAACCATGCCATCTCCATTTTTCAAGTACAAACTCAAATGCCCCTCAGAGAATGTCAAGATACCTAGCACTAACCTTAACTAATTTCCATGGAAAACAAATAGGTGTTATACCTTGAAGAATCCAACACTAAATTAATTCCCTTGAGTCTTGTAAGTAATCAACTGCAGAACAGAAAACTGAATTCAATTTCCCAAGTTCACATCTGGCAACCTCGTCTCTGGACAGGTTCCCCCTCCTGCATGTGAAAGCAGCAGCCTGGAAACGGAGCCACGTGGCACACATCCACAAAGCCTTTGACCTTGTTGTGACCGGAAGGATCAGTGGGACCTCTTGGGGCAGGCTATATGGTAAGAGGGCTTGCTGTATGGAGTAAATGCTTACTATAGGTTCTTATTGCCCGGAGTCACTTGTGCAGGCATTTATTGCTTCAAGAAATATCATCAATCCACCTGATTTTTTTCTTTAATTTCTTCCACCATACAAGTGCTTGGGAACTCGATATTAGCACAGCCCTGCTGGGAGCCACAGTGGGCACAATCTGAGGCAGAGCATGTTTTTTTGCATTGCGAGCATGTGCTAGTGCATTACCAGCAGTCCCATGTGCTTTGAGGTATTCCTGGTAAGAACAACTGCTCAACCTCAAGGGAGAGGGGACTGCACAAGAAGAGCAGCCTTCCAGAGCAGACAAGACCTGCAGGTTCAAAGGCAGATTTATTGTAGCCCTTCCGGCACATCTGTGTTCTCAAGAATCCCATGGTTTTTTTCTCCACGGACCCCTGAAGATTCTCATTCCCCACCTCCAACCCACAGGTGATTCATAAGTAGAAAAACATTTCAAGGTGAATATTGCGGTGTTTTGGAGGCTTCCTGCCCCACTTCTGTGGGCTTTACTTGGGAAAGTGGTATAAAGCACCAAGTCAGGGAGGGCTCCTATAATCCCTGAGATTTACATGTAAAAATTCAATCCTGATTAGCTCTGCCTTCTTCACCTCTGAAACAAATGGAGGAGACTTTGGATTCGTGGAATCGTTTTTTAAATTATCAAAACATGTTTATTTAATTTATTTAAATCTGTTCCTCTGTTAGTTTATAGGACTATCGAATAAATTCCACAGCCAAACACAATCTTAATCTTCAATATTCTGTTGCTCATCACAACAGCAGATTTAAATCAGTCAGTTTATTTTTATTTTTTTCTTTTATGAAAGATGTGAAATCCAAATGATTGCTTGACAGTGGGTTCAGAAATTACTTAAACAAGGACTTGGTCAGAAGACAACTGAAATCAATGTTTTCAGTGAGTTTTGGATCAGGCACTGTATACAGTAAGTTATGTAGAAATATCTAAACGTATTCTGTTGTGTAGGAACAGTTTAGAAAAGCTCCCATCTCCCTATACAATCATTGCCTTAAGATTACCTGTTGCTTCCTCAAAAAGGTTTGAAAGATGTTTTATTTGGAAACAATTTTATCAACATGTCTGATACGTAGTATATTTTCCCCATTGCTCTGATTCAATTACCACTTATTACCATTTATTATTAATAAATCACAGTTGCTATGGAGATAATTAAGTCTGCAAATAAAAGATTATGACTGAGCTTTTGAGGCAAATAAACAGTGTCAAGAACAGATTAACCCTAAACTAGCAATGAGTTGATTTCCACGTGAATTGTGTAATCAGAAAAAGGAGAAAAGAACAAAAAACCAAAACAAACAAAATCCCCAAACCCCAAAATGACTAAATCATTCCCTATATCCAGCATTTTCTGATGTCTGCTAGAATGTTTCACTTCAAAATCTGAAGATTTATGAAATTACATTACAGCTATCCCCAGGGCCAGGCACTAACACGTTATCACACCGGTGTGTTTACCACTGGCAGCTGTACCAGTCACAAACACGCAGTAAACGTGCTGCGTGAACACACAACTTCGTGTATCTGCTTATTTGAACCAGGATTGCAGACTTAGAGGCAAATGTACACTTTAACGTTGATACAAATATAAGCTTCAGCATGTGAAAAAAAGCTTTTAGCCTTGAGCTATGAATGTGACTGTACCAGGCCAAGAGTATTTTGCCTACAGTAAATTGGGGGTTTCTTTATAGTTAAGGAGGGCTGCTAAGAGGCAGAAGATAGTTTCACCTAGTCATGCCCAAAAAACTTACGTATTTCTGAAAAGCGAGGTGGCAGATGGGAAGCAAACCCTTGGGAAAAGATTGAAATCAACACGTTGATCAGATTACATTCTAAATGGAACCACAGAGAGTAAATTAGGTGTAAACGTTATACCCAGAAAGGATCCCAAGCAACAAATTTGGTTAAACATTTTTCGCTGCACAGAGATCTTCTTTGAGTTCATTTAAGTCTGGGTGGATAAAAGAACAGTTTTCTTCTCAGTTCTGTCTCTAAATTCATTGTAATTGCATTGCCAACATCTGTGCTATGTAAACAAATTCTCATTTACATTTACTTTCATCTTTACTGCTGTTAAGCATGATTTCAGGAGAGCTAGAAATCAGCAAGCCTTGGGTGTAGTAAGCCTTAAAACCCTCCGTGCTGGCCACTGCAATGCCATCCCCAGGGCCTCCAGAAAGAAAAAGCCGTGCTCTTCTGGAAATCAGAAGGGTGAGAGCCAGCGCTGGCCGCTCATGGTGTTTGCACAGCAGAAATGTCCTTCCAAAACCCAGGAGGGTTTTCCCAGTAGCAGGACACTGGTGAAGACTGCCAGCACCCTACAGCCTTAGAGCGAGTTTTTAAGAGTGGTCCTCCTTCCGTGCAAAGTTTAAGAAAAATGCTCATCCCCACTAACTCTCTCTCCAAAGATGTTAATCATCTGTCATTCCCATTCCCCTCCTTCCCAACTTTCATAATAAGTTAATGGAATAAAGTACCGCCTCTCTCTCCTTCGTGAGGTTGACTGCAAGCGGTCACAGTCAGAGTCTCATGTAACAGCACTTCAAGAGCAATTTTGTTCTGCTAATTAGATGATGTTCTCAGCACCTCATGAAAACAGAGAAGGAATTTTGAAGTAATAAAGTCAACAGCTGAGATACGACAGAGAAAACTGCTAAGCAAACCTGAGTTTTTGAAGTTTGAAGTTACAGCAAAGGCCTTTCCAGGCAAAGGCTTGAAGAGATATCTGTGGAAAGAGAGCCCTTTTCTTTCTCCATAGTCTGGCTGGTGCATAACCTCAAGCTAAAGATTGTTTTGACTTCCCAGTTCACGTGCATGATGTGTGACTATCACAGCCCTGATTTTTCACAAGGGTTCGATACCCACAGCCTCAGCTAAACTCAACAGCACCTGATTTGCCTAGCTCCTCTGAAAAGCCAACCCTGTATTTCTTCTCTTCTCTGAGCAACCTTTGCAGCACAAATCAGATTGAAGACGTATGTATTTACAGCAATCCTCCTTTCAGAAATTCTGAACAAGGCATCAAAGTATGATGTTCTGGCTGATTGCAAAAATATATATATTTTTTTAAACAAACAAGTCTACATCTGACCTTTCACTCCAAAATAGAAACTTTTTTTGAATCACAGGATTTCCTGAAAGAAATTAAACCTCTGGTTCTTGCCCAGCTTTGCTCTCTCCAGTCCTGTTCCTGCTCAAATGTGAAATCTGGGAAACCCAGTCATTGCCACACTCTCCCTTTGCATCTTGTGGTCTTGCCAGGCGGCACCAGCTGTGTTTTGTTCTGCAGGAAAGAGGCTCAGCTGCTTCTATTGCTGAGCACAAAGACTGATAGTTTAGCACATCCAGCTGCATTAGAGATTTATGATTTCCTTCCTATAGGACCTTTACTCACAGGCCATTAAGCTTCCTCTTTTATATCTAGAGTAGATGGGGAATTTTGTATGACAAAAGAATTGCCACATGAAAAAGTCAATTTGAAAGCTTCCTAAATATGTATTGTCTTGGGGTGGCAGTGAGACTATAGCACCTTTACATTTTGGTTTGTCAAAAGATATGCAAAGGTTTTTCATCTTGCTCTTAAGTCCATGGTTCTTCCTGAGAGCTCTTGTTCAGACAGCTGAAGTGTGTTCCCCACGAGAAGCTGAGCTCTTTGGCCAAACTAGCTCCTGTGATGAACCATTACTTAGCACAAAAACAATGTTAAAATACTGGAAGTCCTCAAAAGATTAAATTCCTTCTTCCCCAGACCCTGACAACTAGCTCTGCTGAGAGAGTTTGGCTCTTTACTGAGCTTTGCTTTCATCAGATGTTTTAAAACTGTACACTCAGATGGGTTTGATGGATGTTGGATAACATGTTTAGAGCCTCCAGCACCATAAGCACACTCCTATTATAGGTACTAAACGGTTGCAAAATCTCATTCAAGACTGAGCTTCCTTAACTACACTAGCAAGCCATGTTTTCCATAAATTTATCTGGAAAACCCCTGAAGGATAACTTCCGAGACTTTTACAAGCCTACCCAGAGTACAGCCAACGGCATCAGTGAAAAAGAAAATTTCAACCATGCCCTAACACGAGCAAGTAGCAACCATTTTTTGCACCTAGGCAGTTTGAAGATAAGACCTTGAGGTTTGAGGGTGAGGAAGAAATTTCTACGTTGAAGCGAAACTCAATGTAAACATTTGTTTTCTACTCTAAGAATGCAAGAATCCTCTGAATTGCCATCTCGTCTGAATTTAGCTGCCTAAAAGCTAGATGCTGAATCTCAGCTTAGTGTCTAGTCTCTCCCCTGATGTCTGCAGAGAGACATAAGCATTTCTGGGCGTGATTAAGTCCACCTACTTGGGATACTTGGAAACAATATCATAATTTTTGTAGCTGACATTAGGTCAGGTGAATCTGGACTGATGGTGAATCTCCATCAGGCTTACTCAGGGCAACATTTAAAATTTATACAGGGCCTTAGTCTGTTTCTTTCTACTCTGTCATGAATACACAAGTGTCAGGGCCCTGAAGGTACTGACAGGCTTTAATCACCCTGGCTAGTTGGTAACCATCTTTCTCTGTAATTCTCCTCCCTCTGCAACCTTTTTCTTCTGGGGTCTGGTTGTGTTCAAGGTCAGCTCCGATACATATGGCAGTGATGGTAGAGCTGTGAGCCCTTGAGGTGAAGATGACTAACCAGATACTGAGCTGTATTAGCAGGAGTGTAGCCAGCAGCCAAAAAAACCTGATCCTCTTCCTTTCTATCTGCCACTTGTGAGACCACCTCTGGAGTACCATATTGAGTTTTGGGCTCTCTGGTACAAGAAAGACATTGACAAACTGGAATGAGTCTGGCAGGGGGCCACCAGAATAGGACAACTGGAGGGCTGGCTCACACAAGTGCAAGGAGAGGCTGTTCAGCCATAAGAGGAGGAAAATGCTCAGGGGAGAGCTTATGACTGTCTTCAACAACCTAGTGGCAGCTTCCAGAGTAGACAGGGAAACTTGCTTGTAGGTACACAGCAAAAGTACAAGAGGCAAAATTGTGCAACAGGCAACAGACAACAAGTTGCAACAAGGGGAATTCCAGCTGAATATTAAAAAAAAACTTTTCTCCATCAGATGTGGTCAATTATTGGAAAAGGTACTCAAAGAAGCTACAAAGTCTACGCCTTTGAGCTCAAAACTCAGCTGGAAAAGACCATGACAACCTGCCCCAGTTTAGCATGCCATTAGCAGGAAGAGGGGCTGGGCGACACCCCAAGGCCCACTAAGTCGGTTTCAAACCTCTGCCAACTTGAATGTGGGCTTTCTATGCATTCTGTTCCATTACACTTGGAAAATAAGGATAAAATTTGTTCTGAAAAGGAGACAAAAACTGAGATATTAAAAAAATAATTCATAAATGAAGAAACTTTCTATTTCAAAATTTCCCAACCAAAACATTTTATTTTAGTTTATTAGTCAAATTCTAGATGTGGTAAAACCTCCAATATTTCTGCCTTCCACACACATCCCATGAAGCTAAAATTATTTAGATTTAAGATGGAAAGGTCTGGCTAAGAAGTTATCTTTACTATAGGAATGTTCCTTTTTACTAAAAGATGACAATCTGTGATCGTTTCCAACTTCCCATTTCTGAGCTAAGGTCATACTGGGTGTGCCACTCCTGTAGGCTTCACCAAGAGCCACCTCTCCATACTGTCATGTTTATTACTGTTTGATTCCTTAGAATTGTAGCAGTTAGCAAGATACTTAAGCAGCCCACCCCTCCCAGGGATGGATACCTGGCTTTCTTAATATCCAACTGATTTCCTCACCTCTTGCTTTTGTTTCTGAAACCATACATAGATGGGGCCTCTGCAATCACTTGGCAAGGAACAGAGGAGCAGAGGGGTAGATGCTGTCCAAATGTTCTCTCACTACGATCATAAATAATAAAGCTTCTGTCTGACCTGTCTTAAATTGTACTTGCGTAATTACACACTTAGAGTTCCCAGATTCTCCGACACATGCAAATAAAATATAAAAATGGAAGTGCTCAAACCTGTACAACTTTTGTACTTAATAAGGGCTTGCACAGCTCACCAATATACAAAATGAACAAAACTCAAAGGTGTGAAAAACAACTGGTCATCTGTAATCAGGGCTGAAACAAGGTGGAAAACTTAAAGGCAGTTTTCCTCTCTGCAACACCTCCCAGCAAAGGCAGTAAGGGGAAGGGTGGAAATCTGATAGAATCTATTTTGCATTCAAAGAGGCATAAAGCAGAATTACTGAACGAGTGGGGAAAGAAAGAATGAATAGGCTGGACAGTGTTCAAGGCAGTAATGGTTGTGAATGCTAATGATCCTGCTGCAATTCCCAGCTAAGCCAATTTAATGTGATGACAAACAGCAATAAAACACAACGCTGCATCGTGCTCCTACCCTAACATCAAGACACTGCATGTTACCATTTAAAGACAATTAACTTCATTCATCATAAAATTTTACCATGGCACCTGGCCTTAAAGTATACCAAGAAGATAAGGAATTTCTGCACCAAAGTGGAATTGGAGATTCAAAGCAGTTTCCCTCACGAGGTGTGACAAAATTGTACTTCTACCCAAGTACGTGTTTCCCGGTTTAGTATTGTCAGGGTCCTTCATGTATTAGGCTAGGCCACCACTTTGCACATAGCCAATATGAGAAAGTAAATTCCCTTATTAATTCTATACTGAGCATCCTTGTCTCTCTCCTCAGTCAACTTTGAATCCACCCTTTGACACAGGATATAACACAGGAGAGAGGGCAGTGTCAATGGAAGGGAGAAACATGCCAACCACCATCTCCATTAGCAGCTCGGCCCTCACAGTATCATAGTTGTTCCCGGTCACCACCGGAGACATCTGCCCTACCAGAATTACAGGATGAATGCCAACATATCAGCATGGGGGAGGAGGGCTGTCTTACCAACTTTGCGTTCTCCAGCATGAAGATATGCTGCATTATTTCCTCATAAATAAAAAGAGGTAAATATACCTTCATCAAAAGACTTCACTCTTCTGGTTTATTTTTCTAGTGGAACTAATTGCAGAAGCTACGTTTTGTTGGTAGCCAAAAGGTGTAAAGTCCAGGATCATGGTAGTCAACGTAACAAGTGTTTCTGTTGATTACCTGAGGGAAGTCAGTGTTTCCAATACAGGATTGCTATAGATTGTAGAGACTCATCTTTCAAACCTAGAAATGTTACAAGTGTCTGTGGCTTGTGGTGTGGCAATCCATACTACACCATAAAATGCCTTTTCTGTATCAAATTCAAGTGCTCTTGCAGCTCTTTTTATGATTTTTTTTCTATATATTCTGTACCATTTGTCTCAGAGTATCAGAAACTGAGCAGTGTGGGAAACAGCTTAAATGAAAAACAAAATTTTCAGGGGTACTGAGAAGGCCAACTGAAGTCTTATTTAGCATGTTAAGAATGTGTTTTTGTAGGCTTTTCAAACCTGAGCCTAGACAATTGAAATTATTAATAAATAACACAAAGAAGCGTCTTTCCCAGCATTTAAAAAAAAACTACAAAACATGGTTAATAATTATTAGATTAAAGCAACTAATTATGGGAAGTCACGGATCCTACAGAAACCTTTTTTGAGATATTACTCACTGCAGTAGTTTTGTATTCTGATGTTAAACATTATTTATATGCCAAGAAGGAAAAAGCCTCAATTATGCTGTTGCAGATATTCTGATAAAACAATCAGAGACAATTGGGTCCACCGACTGACACCATTGTGCACACATGTGTGGGAGCAAAAAATAATATATACTTTTACATGCATGGGGCAGCTGGAGATGATATGACCCAAGGACCTTTTATGGGGCAAAATGAGTGCAGTCACCTGGATGGACCCACGTTGCCTATTTATATGTATTTCCTACTAACAGACCTTCATGCTGATCAGCCAGATATGGGAACAGGACGAGGCTGTTGGTGCCGTTTTGTGTTTGTATGAGCAATGAGTGTTTCTGTCTGTCTTCACCTGTGGGACTGGCTGAGTGTATGCACGAGTGCATTGTATACATGTGTTTGTGTGCACACATCTTGGGAGCACACGCTCAGCCCCACAGCTAGTTGGACCTGTGGGCATGGAGCTGTGGCAGCCTTTTCCCTGTCAGACAACTGGATTTAGGAACCCCTAGCATAGGTTTGGCAAGAGCGTATTTTGCAGTATATCCAAAAAGTTGGAAGGTAAGCCCAGACAAGATTTAATGATGTTGTCAAAGTAACTGGTTGCCTTCGAATTGATTTGTGCACAACTGCAATTGTCTTGTCCAAGGTCTTGGTATGCAATGCTACTAAAACTTCTACAGATAAAGAGCAGCTGGAAGCTTCAGCAAAGGGAATCAAATTATCAGCAAACCTTTACCAAGCTGGACAAACAAGGGAGCTTTTATCAGATCTTTCAAATATCTCAGGAATTCAGATTCCATCTTGGATTCCCTTAAAAGTAAAATTGAGGGCAATGAATATCATTATTAGCTCTTCAAAAGTGCTCAACTATTAGCCACCACAGAAACTTTTTAATGCAGTCCGAGCTTCTACAAAATACCAAGAAAATATGTAGAGCAGAACCTGAAATGTGAATCCAATGAACTAGGGCCACAGCTGGAGAGCAATGCCAAAAGGAACTTGGACAACTGTCAGATGACTTGACCATCACCAACCACAGCAGCCCTGACAATTGTGAAATATAACCATATCTGTTCCTGCCAGACCAATTAATACACATAAATTAATAACTCACTTCTATCTACAGAACTGTAGAAAAGTGGAAACCTCTGCGACAGATCAATGATAAAAATTGATGGCAGGTAATGAAGACTTGAAAGGAAGAGAAAAAAAAGAAAACTCTGATACTGTTTCAAATCTGCATGTGCCTTACAGCACAATATGCTATAAAAGCAAGAAAAAAAATATTCCTGCTCATAAGAAAATTCCAGTAGTGGCTCTCATACTTTTTTGCCTGGTGGATATCCCCCCTCATACACACACAGTTTGCTACTGCATAGACAGAAAATACTTCAATTTCTGGTGTAGTATAATACCAGGCTTGCTGCTAGTGCATGCAACATTCACATTTAGTGCAAGAAGAAAAGATTCAGTCAGATTTTACCCAAACTTCTACAGCTCTGCTGAACATGGACCCCACTTTCCATATGGCAAGAGCTGCCCCTGTGCAATTCTAACCATGCGTATAATGTTGTTAGCACCTTTCTTGTTTTAAAGAACTGGTCTCCCTTATGATGACTCAATGGCAATACCACCAAACAACCCCACAAAAACCCAACCCCAACACCTCCACGTTTATCAGCTGGGAGGTGTCATCACTGAGACTACAATTACCATACACAAAACCCTACTCAGCAACAGTTCTCGTAACTAAACTGATTCCATGGTGTAGATGCCTCCAGAAAGCTTAAACACAATTTGCCATTTCAGATTGTGTCATCTGTTAAAATTTCTGACACTTGATTCATTGACTAGAATTTGGAAGGTTTTCTTATTTGGAAGATGGTCTGGTAGACCTACTGACCCGGACAAACACACCGAGCTGTAAGCAAGCATCAGCTGGGTAGAGCCAAGCAGCTTTAGTCCTTCCATTGTCTGTGATATATACTTGCTGAAAGGTTTTTGTAGTTTATAAACAGCCGTTTAGAAGGTGCGGTACCCATTGCAGGGAGCAGTATCACATAGGTGTCGGTGGCAGCTAGACCCGTTGTCCCAGCATGGCTAGCAGTAAGGAAGCAGGACAGCTCTTCAGTGCATGGGTCCCATCCCAGAGAGGTGAAGGAAGAAGAGACACATATGGGCACAGCAGAAAAGCTCTGCAGCACTGCTTCTCCTGTAGCTGTGCAGACATAAACCATCATCCCTGTGATGTATAGCAAGGATGGAATTTTCCACTGTAGTCAGCTTGTAGAATTAGGCAAAAGTTGCTTTATAAACCAGAATCTAACAATGAGGTCTGGTACAAGCAATGCATTCTTTGCTAACCACTGTAACCTTGAAGGAGAGGTAGAAGACTGATAAAGAGGAACATCTTGACCAGCAGACGCTGAAAATTGGATAACAACCAAAAGAGGCAGGAGGTCAGCAGTCCTCTGTAATAACTGAGGGAAAGGTAAAGACAGCAGGGGGAGATTGCAACCACCAACTCAATTTAGGACCAAAAAGACTCACCCCTCCCCTACACCTTCACCGAGCATGTGCTCCTTAGTTCAGCACTAATGTGGTGAACTCCCTGCTACAAATACCCAAGCAAGTTTCAAGTTAAATTACCTTTAGATATGTCTACAAACCACCCCTTCTCTCTGCTCTGGTCCCACTTGGGAAGCTGCTGACTACCCAGACTATACCCCATGCTGGGCATCAAGACTAGCCCTGAATTGCTGCAAGTGCTCAGTAAGGAACCCAGAAGTGCCACCTAGCATCTTCCTCAGCAGACCAGTAGCCCTCTGCCTAATATGAAAAAAGATTTCCAGTTAATGCCCTTTAAAGTTATGCAAGAATAAAGACAGTGATCATGTATACACATTGCTGGATAGCAGGAGATTTCAAGCAGCTCTATTTTTGCCTGTAGACAAGCTCGAGTGTAAAAGCAGATAACTGACATTTCTCAGAGGGTCAGCCCTGCATTGCTAGTGCAGATTGGAATTTGGGAGTTGCAGGGAGATGATAAAATTAACAAGAGAGCGGCTTTCAAGTTGCAGAATCTTTGTTTTGGGAGTCACACACCACACCAGCAAATACCCATCTTCCCTGCCTTTAGCCTCATGTCCAGTGATATTATCAAGGACAAACTGGTGTTGAGAACCCTGCTTTAAGCTGAAAGAAGAATAGACACTGAACTGGTCATCTGAGGGCTGCTGGAAGCTATTTTGTGCTGGGGAGAATGATAAGCTACATTAATATACTCCAACATTTTAAAACCACAAATGCATTCCCTTGGGGTAAAAAAAAAAAAAACCACCCAAAACAACTCAAAATGAGATTTACTTGACCAGACACTGTGGTGGCTGTTATGGTGATGAAGAAGTCTGAGGTAAACTGTGACTGTAATGTATATTGACATTAAATCCTTTAATCAAAGAAACAAATGCGTCATTAACAATCCGTAACTAAGAGTGATGGATAATAGAGTTAGAATGAATTGAGATCTAAATCACAAGGCGAAATGGGAATTTTGCATGCCATAACAAATATTCTGCATTTTGGATAACTGTGGTTTCACACTATCAATAAGACGCGGGAAGCGAATTATACTGATTTTATCTTATGAATGTTTTATGTAGAGGGCAGTCATAAGGCATGTGAGTCACTGAAAGCCTCAGACCAGTGTATTATACCTTCATAAATCTATTACTTGTGCCATTTTAGAGAACACAAATATTTTTAAGTGTCCCCAAAATTGATTCAGTCCAAGTGTGGTAGAAATAAATAGGCCTAGGATGAAACTAAACTCATTTTCCTAGTGACTTACCACTGGAATTTGAGAACAAACCAGCCAGCGTAATAATTCACCCAACCTTCGGCCGTGGGAGCATTTCTGTATCTCTTTGTGTTAACAAGAGAAAGCATTACCCATTTCAATGCTGTAACAAATGGTTCTGACCACTGCACCACCAAAGCTGAGCCCCCCTTGCATGCAGTGCTCAAGCTGTAGCTTGACCCTGAATTTCCTTTTCAGTGCAGTACCAGCTCCGGCAGTTTCCAACATGCTCATTCCCCCTGCACCCATCCTTCCTCAGCAGCACCAGAGCTTTTCTTCCACCCCATGCCCTGCACTGGCTGGGGTCCCTGAACAGACAAGGGCAGAACACAGGTGAAGCAACAGAGCTGCTTGTTCTGGTGCTGCTGCCACTAAACTGAATGCTGGCCAGGGCATGCCCAGGCTCTAGTCACAGATGTTTTAATAGCTCAACAATGTTTCTCATATAGCTAATATGAGAAATGCAAGGAACATTTTTTACTTGAAAAAAACCCAGCACTTTCAGCTTTTATGGAAACTTCTTCACGAACAAAATGCTCCCTTTATGCAGGAAAAGAAACCACTTCTTATCACAAGTGAGCAATGACGGTAGATACTGGATCTAAGGAACAGAGATTTACAGAGACTTTGACGTGATTTTTCCTATTTCATCTATAATTTCAGCAGTTCCAGAGAGCAGGGCCATAAAGTTGAATTCATGTTGAAAAAAAAACAAACCTGTAGTGACCTTTAATGTGACTTGCTCTAGGGCTCCTAGGACTTGAAGATGATACCAAAAGTTAGATTGGAAAATACCTGGCCGCCTGGCAGGGAGTGCTGAGCGAGCCCAGGTTTGCAAAATACTGTGCAGACATACCTTGAGCCTGCAAAACCATCTTCCTAAGCACTGTGCCTTTAGTCAAGGAAGTTATGCAAGCTACGGAGCTTTGCTTGGTCCTGCCAAGAGCCTCCAGCTAATCTCTCCTTTATTTGCTGTTGCTTCCTATAAAAAAGTGTTTGGGTTTCTTTGGTATTTTGGGGGTTTTTTTGTTAAGTGTAAACAGGAATTTTGGCATGAAAGCCCATAAACTTTAATGTGGCTTATGACTGTCTTGGGATCAAAGACACATATTATAGACACCCAATAACATTTCTAACTAAATGAGAAGCAAAATAAAACCTGGAATTTGAGTTAGACTTCTGATCACAGAAGATTTTTGAAACTAAAGTTAAAGATGGAATTTGGTTTTGGAGTCTGAATTTTTAAGCAGAGATGAGAAAGATTAAATAAGCTTTACTAAAAATTAATTAAGACTCTCTACTTAAGGCATTTCAGATAACACAGAACTAGCCTACTTAATATCTAAGGAAACTTATTTAGGTACAACTGGATGAAAACATTCTTGTCAACAAAGGAGGCAGCAAATACACATTAAACTAATAATTTTAAAAGATTTTAAAATAACCGGGACATTTGCCCTTTGGGACCAAATGCAAAGGTTCCCATTCACCAGAAAACCCTTAGATTTCACAATAAAACATGAGCTACCAGATAGCATAGCACTGAGCTGTGCTTATTGGCCATCGAAACACAAAACACAGTAAAACACACAAGCTACAATAAACAAAAATGAGCATAAGAACAGTACAGTTGGAAGTTATAAATCAATTTTGCCATACAAAATTGTCAGGTGCAGGGTGTAAAAATAATTACTGACCTGTATGCTAAGTAATAGCGGGTAACAACAGACAGATCACCATCCTGGAGGAAACTGGAACTGGGAATCCATCTCTTGCTGCCAGAGACACCTGCATGGCTGCCCCATGAAGGGAATTATGCAGGAGCCAAAGGCCACCTCCCACCATCCAGGCCCTCACCGAGGGACACAGATCAACACTGAGCGTAGAGGGCTAGCAATGGTGTCTACTGACAGCCTACAGCTCAGCAAGGGATGAGCCAAGACAAGGAGCTACCTAGGAGAGGGGACTGGAAGCCACCACCCCACCACAGAGCTCAGAGAAGGACAAATACCCCCAGGCTGAGCTGAAATAGCCCTGAGGCCATGGTGTGGTTGAAGGCCCCAGGTGGGGATTATCAGGGTCATTAAGGCCCAGTAGTGCCCCGTAAGGTGCTTCCACAGGTTGTTCTTGAGGCTATGAAAGACCTTGAGCACACAGCCATGGCTTACAGCACATGAGAAATTCTGCAGAAGTAACTGAGTGCAAGATGGCTGAGGGAAACGCATCAAGGATCTGCACCTATGAACTTCTGTAATCTTCCCAGGTGTCTGAACTTATGCATAAACCCTCTTGGCAAAACAAGATCAAAAAGTCTGAACTCCTCAGAAAGTTTGGAATTAACCAAATCAAAGATTACTTGGTACTTTGTGTTTAGAATTTCCTTATTTTTTTTTTAAGGTTGTAATTTCTCTTTTCTTCATGCACACTCTGTTTTCGAGCACCATCACCAAGAAGTCTCTAAGCTATTTTTCTTTCCCTAGCATGGCAACAGCTTTTGAAGAATGATGATTCCAGAGGTCCCTTCTGGACTCAGTTATTCTGATTCAAAGCTTAGGGTACTCGGCTCACAGCACTTCTAAGCAACCAATTTTCAAAGGATGGGTGCTTAGAAAAATTGATGACTCCTGATGGCTCTTGAGTTGGAGGCATACTAAAGCATTGCCTGCTTTTGAAGGTATCAGGATAGAATATTTCACCA
>VZTO01025823.1:1632-20222 GCA_013400615.1 Syrrhaptes paradoxus
GGCTCTTCCCGAAAGCTTCCGGCAGTACAGACAGAGACAAAGAAGGTATTCAAGTAACTCTGCCTTCTCTGGATCTTCTGTCACCAGAGCACCCACCTCATTCATCAGTGGGCCTACATTGCCTCTGGTGTTAGCCTTATCTGCAATGTATTTGAAGAAGCCCTTTCTATTATCCTTGACCCCTCTAGCAAGGTTTAATTCAAAAATTTCAAAACAACAATATGACAGAAATCCATTTTCCATGAGATTTACTCCTTTCAGCATGCCACAGCCCAGCCCAGTGCTGACACAGAAGCCTGTGACAGACTTTTCTGTTGTCACAGGGACTCTAGCTTTACTGCTTACATACCTGCTGTGTAAGAAGACTGATGTGGCTTGGTGGGGAATACTGACAGGCTGCTTGCTTTTCTGCCAGATGCTGCAGTTCTGCTGCTACCATACCTGGGCTATAACGTTTGCCCTGGGAAGAAGTATCTTCTGCATCTTTGTGCATCCTGGCTGAGCGCACATGCTGCCCACTTGGACTGTGATGGCACAAACCTACCAAAAAACCCCATTTGGATATGGTTAGTGAGAGATGTCAGACTCTCTCAGGCTCCTGATCACAAAGATATAAAAGCAGGTATGATACTTTATGCAGATTCTAGGGAGAATACAGCCTTCTGTTCTGCATGGGTATTGCCTCTGAGTTTTTTCAATTCTAAACCCTTATTCTCTTTATCATAATGTATCTAGAGATTTCAGAGATTATTGGCTGCTGTTACCCAAGTTAAATTTGTAATATTTTTCCTTGAAAACAAATGGATGCATTTAAACAAGCTACTCAGCTGGGAAATCAGATTTATTTTAATGCTAGAAAGTTTGTCAATATATACACAGCAAACCTAGTAAGCATGTGCTGAACCTGACACACAACCTAAAGGAAATGTATGCCATAATTTAAAAATAATTAAATAAATAAATAATATCTGTTTTATCAGGACCACAGCAGTTAGCCTGTGTGTGGTTCCAAAAACTTTCCTAATAGATTACAATCTGCATCCATAAATTCCTACACTTTCTTCTACCCTTCAGATTCCTTACACTCTAAAGTTGCATTTGCTCAACTGTATTCTACCCCTCAATGGTAAATGAGAGGTGTCTAGTTTTTATTTTTAAGATACTCTTGGATATGGCAGTGTTGAAAAGTCCTAGAGAATGAAATACACTCAAGATTCATTCAGATCTTTCTTTTTCAGAGATCTTGACACATCCTTAAGTATGCAACAATTACGAGGTTTCATTAAAGGATTTCTCTGCATGATAGCGAAACACAGAACTAAGAACAGCACATAGCCTGAGACAGGACCTGTGCTAACCAAAGCTGCATTACAATCACTAAAGATAAACAAGAGATTAAGCAAAAATATACAATACTTAATTTCCCAACTCTTTTTGAACAAGTTCAAAGGCTGAGTTCAAGGCTGAGGGGAGACCTTATCTCTCTCTACAACTGCCTGAAAGAAGGTTGTAGCGAGGTGGGTGCCAGTCTCCTAGGTAACAAGTGATAGGATGAGAGGAAATAGCCTCAAATTGCATGAGGGGAGGTTTAGATTGGATACTAGGAAAAATTTCTACATCAAAAGCGTTGTCAAGCATTGGAACAGGCTATCCAGGGAAGTGGTTGAGTCACCATCCCTGGAGGTATTTAAAAGAGGTGTACACGTGGCTCTTAGGGACATAGGTGGACTTGGTAGTGTTAGGGTAACAGTTGGACTTGATGATCTTAAAGAGTCTTTTTCCAGCCTAAGTGATTCTATGATTCCCTGTTTATCTGCTCAATAAAAGTACACCTTTAGCAAACGAGGGCTGCTTCCTGCACTCCTCCTTTCTGTGAGAAATTTAACATCATTCAACAAGACTCAGAATTCTGGAAATGTAAAATTTCTACCTACTCCAGAGCAGAGATTACAAAATCTCTATACTGAACTAGCAGTTATTATGCATCCCAGAACACTCACCTACTTTTGCAGAGGATGGTCGGGACAATCTTTGGCTGTAGATCTGAGCAGCTCTCTGTAAAGATGAGAAGGGGCCAATGGTGGAGCTACCAGAATGACAATGATGTAACCCTGAAAGGCTAGAAGCCTCACTGGACGCTGTGTTTGTGAAGACAGAAGAGCTGTCGGGAGCTGTGCTCTGTGAGGAGGGCAGTGGGGATGGAGACTGAATCAGCCTGGGAACAACTGGAGGAGCCAGCAATGAAGGATGACCAGGCACCTGTGAATTTTCAGAGGCTGCAGGTTGAGATGGTATCCAGGAACTGGTACTTCTCTGGAACGTGGCTCCAGAAACAGAGGAAGAAGCACTAGGAGGGCCGCAGCGAGGTAATTTCACTTCAGTATTTAAGGAGAAGGTGGGTTCTTCTGGAACTACACAAAGATAATGAGCACACTACATGAGAAAAAGCTGATTTTCAGGTCCTTTGGATAATACCAACACACCAAAGATGCCTCTACTCAGATAGTCTGAAGCCAAAACAACCTCATCTACCAGCAAAAACAAGAAGAGTCTCTGCAAGATGAATATCCTGTTTCAAAGCTTGCCATATCTAGATCTTCCCCCACAGAAGAGCAGGTAACTCTTTCATACTGCTAACTCTACAGTGTCTTCTCTTAGGTTTAAAAGAAAAACCTGCAGAATCTTCCCAAAGGTTTGGCACCTGAATCTCCCAGTTTGAACCCAAAGGTTCCAACCTTTGTTTAAAACAGTGTTAAAAACAGTGTATGCATTCAATTTTTTTTTCTTGATGATGATTTAAGCCAGTTCACTTACAGGTTGTCTTGACTTCTTTGGGTTTGTAGCTTTTTAATGCTCCTTCTGCAGGAAGATCTGCAACTGAACTTTTGGGCTGATCACTTTTTTTCACCACCTCAGGATGTTCTATAACAAAATCAAGGAGTTAGGAAGTAGAACAATGCAAATTCTGATATAATTAGAACTGCAATGCGGAATTTAAACCTTGTTACAATGGACTTCACTAATATTTACTGTAGACCATGCAATTCTATTGATCACAATTGTGTTGTCACATACAGTAGCAGGGACTACTGGATATGCATAGCTGGCCCTGCAGTTCCTTGCATGGAATGTCTAATTAGGCTCAAATAGACAGACTCTTCTCTCCAACAGATATGCTCCCTGTAGGCAGCACAATTTAACAGCCCTTGATTTCTCTCATCCCTTATTTTGATTTTGGGATTCTCTGTTCATTTCAAATCTCAGTGCCTTCAGTCTGCACATTCTCATTTCAGTCATAAGCCACCATATCTGGTTCCTCATAAATGCTAGTCCAGATTCATCCCATTTCACTTCAGGCAAAGAAGGTAGGAGTGCAGTTACTCTAATCTTCACATACAGAGTCAGTTAAAAAAAAAACCAAAACAAAACATATATATATATGCAACCTCAAGAAACCTGAATAACATTGAAGTTGTTCTCTTCCCACAGACTGAAGTTAAACTGCATGTGTCTGGGCAACATCATCTCAGAACTGCCTGCAACACTTACCCCCTTGAGGCTGTTTCTCTGACTGGTTACTAGTGTTGCTGGGCTTTGTGCTTGTGGAGTTTGTTCCTAGGAAGACACCTGCTGACTTGTTTTTGTGTGTGTAAAATGTCAGCACTTCCTCCAGGTCACTTTCACTACAATAAGGAGAGAAAAATGGATATGAGGATTCTAAGCTTTTCTGTCTTTATGTAACAAAGACAAGAAATGATAAGGAGACTGAAGAGGGGAGTGGGAAAAAAAGTGAGGCCAGACAAGCTAATGATTTGCTCAGTTCTGCAGGGTAAAAGCAGAACAAAAGGAACATGTCTTGATTAAACCCGAGATTCCCACTGAAATGCCATTTTCAGATGCAATATAAAATTCAAGGCATTTGGGAGCCTTCCCAGGATAAATAAAGAGCAAGTGAAAACTCCAGACACATTTTTTGGGGAGATCAGCTCAACAAGAGAGATTCTGTTCACAGCTAAAGTTGTGCATCTTCCCCAGGTGCTCTCTAGAACAAGCAGCTATCATGTTCAAGAGAACTCAGCTCAACCTCTATTTTATAGTCATTGTTAATAGTTTCAATTCAGCTGTGTGAGACAAAGAGGAAAGAGGAGGGAAGAGCTAGTTAATTAGCCAAAAGCACAGGACAAGCAAACAGAACAGTCAATATTTTAGTGAACCTCACAAAACTTGCATGTATTTTTCACTTTAAGAAGAGAATTTAACTGCCCCAATGTCCTAAGCATCTATCGGTCCCAAACCAGTATCAGTTACTTGGCTATTCATATTAGAGCTTATGCAAGCTGTAATTCTAATTCTTTTGATATTTAAGATGCTTTCCTTTTGCTTTATAGTTTTGCCTCAGCATTAGTGAGTGGGTGTATGGCAGAGCAAACACCAAAAGCAAGTACAGTGCCAGTAACAATACGTGAAAACATAATGCAGGAATAAAACTTGCATAGCAGCAGTTATAATCCTTCAAAATGTCCTCTGCATATCACACTTGTACCAGTCTTAGCTAGTCTGAGCTTTGTTAAAAAGCTTTAGACATTGCTTTTACCAGCTGATCCTGCTGGAGTTTAGACCTTCAGGACATGCTGCAAAATTAACTTTTTCTCCCAAACCAATGAGAATAGAGGTGAAGAGGAAATGTAGGAATGAAAAGTTGTTGGTGAAAAGGTGCCTTAAGCTTTTGAGTTTACCAGCACACATATATACTTTTACATTGCACTGAGGATGTTTAGAAGCAATGGTTGTAGCATGTATCATCCATGTGATATCAAAGCTAGAGAGTCAATTAAGTGGCAACATTTATTACCCATTTTCTCCAGTGTTGCACTCACTGTACTGCTGAACAAACACTCTATCCCCTTTGCTTGTCTCTAAATTACTAGCTCACCGATTTAAGCTTCAAGCATAGTACAAAGCAGTGTCAGATATCAGAGTTTTCAAACATACCTGATACTTCACAAGAAGCAGAAAGATCTTCACTAGAAATTGTCTGATAGCTGGCAAACCGGCTTTTACTGTTCTTTATCACTCAGGCAGAAGATCCAGCAAAAATCTCCAGCCCCAGCCTAGACTGTGCATGCATCAGGCCATGATGGCATGGCAACCAATAACATGGAAACCGAAGAGTATGCAATTCTGCCCCAAATAGCAAAACGACCTGCTCTAGGAAGCAAGAGTCATTTTAGTGGCCAGAGATGCCAGAAAAATCAAGAACATGCTGTGGGCTCATGTAATTTGTGTTTCTAGTGACAGGAGTAGATGCTATGCTATATGTGAGCCAGATGTCTTGAGTATCATTCTTTTATAGAACTCTATCTGAAAAGCCCCGAGATTTTTCTTGGAACCTGTAAATCTGTTGCAGTAATGACTGCATCAATTATATTGGCAAAATGTAAAATTCATTGTTTTTATGAGAATGTAGCATTAAAAGAGACTGTGAAGCCTCCTGAACTGAGTTAAGAAGCCTCAGCTATCACCCACTTCCAGTCAGCCAATAAGAGTGCCATCATAGAATCACAGGATTGTTTGGGTTGGAAGTGACCTTAGAGATCATCTAGTGCCAACCCTCCTGCTATGGGCAGGGACACCTCCCACTAGACCTGGTTGCTCAAAGCTTCATCCGCAAGTTCCCTCAGGACCGGTGGATGGATCTTGTCAGGTCCCATGGACTTGTGCACCTTCAGCTTCCTTAGATGGTCTTGAACCTGATCTTCACTTATAGTGGGTGGATCTTCCTTCTCCCAGTTCTTACCTTCACTTCCTACAACTTGGGTAGTGTAGCCAGACCCCTTGCCAGTGAAGACTGAGGCAAAGAAGTCATTGAGGACCTCACAGCCTTCTCCGTATCCCTCATGGCCTCATCTCCAGCTTCCTTCCGGAGAGGGCCCACATCTTCCCTAATCTTCCTTTTATTACCCACGTACTTGTATAAGTTCTTGTTCCCCTTTATGTCCCTGGCCAGATTTAATCATATCTGGGCTTTAGCTCTCCTAACCTGATCCCTGGCTGCTCAGAAAGCCTCTTTGTATACCTCCCAGCTAACCCATTAAATCTATCCAAAGACAGAAAAAGAAAGAACAGTTTTGTAACTCATCATGAAAAAGGGGTTACTGTCAACCTTATCACAGAAGATCAAAGGGCATTAAAAAGGCAGGTGAACTCTACCTGTCCAGATACTGACAGGGGTCCTTGCCCATATAGGCATGTCATATATGGTTCAGATAAAGGAATTGGGTTTTGGGCTCAAGAATCAGAGACTTTTGAGGACATAATTCCAGTTCACTGAATAATTTCAGACCTCTCCATAGTCAGCTACAATACCAGTGTTTTTCATACAGTGCTACAGGCCATAAAGAGTATTTACCTATTTCTAAAATACGTCCTACCAGACTCTTGTTAAGTTTAAAGCAGATAAAGTTCAGAGCATGCACAGTTAGAAAATTCTGCTTTTTCATTGTGAAAGTAACTGCTTGCACTGAACTGCCTTAGCAAGCTGAATGAGAGGTCAGGATGAAGACAGGGTGTCTAACTCCCTTCCTTCTTCATTTCAGAAAGTCCAGACCTGGAGAGTTTCTGGAGAGGCAACAAGCATATGGCTTGTTTCTGAGAGCAGAAACTTGAGAGCCAGAGCCCCAACGACTCTTCAATCATAGCAGCTCAATGCCATCTAAGCAGCAGCTCTAGTTTCATTTTCCTTCTAAAGTACTGCCACATTTGCTCCAGCATCACAGGAAAGGAGACCATTAGCTCACCAGCATGAGCTTGAAATTGACCAAGGCAACTGCTGCTGTCCTTTGGGAATCTACTTAATGGTCAAAATACCTATTGCATGTGCTTCTTTATGCACCAGATGCTGATGCTACAAGTGTTTGGTTGCTGGAAGGAAGAAAAGAGAAAAGACAAGTTCTATGTCCCCCGGCAAGAGCAGGAGCAGGTGCCATGGTCAATAAAGGTAGCTAGAAGCCTTTAGATCAATCAGGTCATCTTTAGAAGAATCCCTATCACCTTCAGGGCTAGGAGATCCTTTATCAAAGGGAATAAAATCCATTCCTACCTTGCTCTGGTAATGAAGTTCTGAAAACCTTCAGGATTCACTCCCTCCTCTTCCTGTTTCTTTTTTGATCGCTTCTGAACCATCTGCTCCGTTTCCTGTTAATAAGCAGTATCAGTGTGTGTCTCTATGCAGTTACTTTATGTTCTATGGCATAGCTACAGCTCAGAGAAGACAAAAACCAATTCCATGGGATCTATGAAAAAGAACAACTCCAAGGAGCCAAGTTATAAGTATTTCACTATGTGGAACAGAATGGATAAATACAGAGAGCCCCAGAGACAGCATGCTAAGCATACACTAAACTCCTCATTCCTCCACCTGATATAACTTTTTAAAACTGATTTACCAAGGAGTCAAGTCTTCACATATATGTACTGCTCCTTCAAATACACTGTTTGCTGGGACACAGGGAAGTATGGAAGGAAAAAAAATATCATTCTTTAAAGATAATTAGGTCCCCTTTCTAATTCTGCTGTTTCTATCACAAATACAGATTTCCTCAAAATAGCTTTTCTTTGAGCATCTGTCCCAAAAGGAGATATTCAAGAAGAAAGGAGGACAAAAATATAAAATTATATAAATAAACTCGATCAAGGAGGTCTGTTGAGGGAATCCACATTTCCTACTGCAAACTAGGAGTTCTCCTGTTGAGTTATTTTCTCTTGTTTGCAGTAAACTGCCAAGGGCTTATCTACATACCGAAAATATACTGCTTTAGCAAAAGCGAAGAAAGGAAAACAGTACAGCCTGTGGCAAATATGCATTTATACACTAAAATACACTGGAATAAAAGACTGTAAACATTTGTGTGTGAGAATGGGAGAAAGTTCTCAAATACAAATGACCTTTCTATTTTACACCAGTAAAACTTGTTGACACAAACATTTTTGTTAATTAAAACAACCCTACAGGCCTGCATGAAATACCAATATCTGCATACAAGCTTTATCTGACCAGACTTGATCTCCACTTCATTGCTTCCTGTTGGTACTCTGAGCACTCCCAGGACAAAAGGGTCAGATACATCTTTTGAAAGACAATTCAAGGAGGGGGAATGAACAAGCCACTCTGGGACATGTCTTTACTCTTCACTGTCTAAGTAAAAGTCTGGAAAACATGTGATCTGTTTTGCTTAGTTTGCTGGAGGTAGTGTTCTTTCTTCTGTGTCATTACAGAAGATATATAATGGCTAGTAAGAGTTGGCTATTAAATTTGGAGTTACAAGCCAATGAAAGAAGTCTATATGTTGGAATCAGACGTCAAAAAAACCTCATAGCCTAGAAGTCTCTCAATGGCTTAAATGTGTATGTCCTAAAACCTCAAGTGATCTGTTCTCACTTATTTTAACTGATAAAATATGTTTATACACTGATTTATTACCAGTTACGCAGCTTTATTTTGTGAACTTACTCGAGAAAATACCGATGTCTGAATACAATTTGAGTGGAAATTATATCCACAGCAGCTGCGTTCTTCACTCACCACAGAGCCACCCGAGTGTTTCTGGTTACTCCTAACACAGTAACTCAGTGAGCGTTAGGCATACGAGGCACTCCCTGGAACAGATTTGGTTCAACACCAACCTTACTTTGACAAATCAAAGATGTCAGTTCTGACAAGGTAATGTAAATGAACATCCTCTGCTAATGAGTAGGAGCTTGGAGGACTGTGTCTGTCTTCAGAAGCCTCTGAAAGCAAAATTTAAACCACTCTTGTTCTAACACTAAAAAATGCTACAGGGCAAAGGGAAGGGGAAGTTGTTCTTGTAAAACAAGGATTAGCATGAAACCACTATGCTAAGAACAGCATCTTCTATACCTAAAGGGTGATAAATTATTTAAATTAGGACCTACTTCTCCTTATCACTGAGCACGCAGAGTCCCACACTACGGACTCAGTATACCAGACTCAGTACTGTAGTCTCTCAGTATACCAAACAAATGCTAAAATACATATTACATACTGGTCTGTATAAAAATAATTGTCTCTAAAGAAGCATCATAAAAATAAGGAGAAATGGGAAGAGGCGCTACAAAGCACTAGAATCAAAGACAAGCCAAAGAAAAAGCAAACTGCCAGTTAAATTCCACTTCAACGCTTCTCTGGCACATGATTACCAGAGTTCATATATAATATAGTAATACTGTTGTCTGACAATTTGAACAAACTACCATTAATGGATGCGCAACTACAAACAGACCACATGAATTACCGAACAGAGCATTTAAAACAGCTTGCTCTCTTGACTATGACAGCAGCCAGCAAGAGATCATAGAATCACAGAATCATTAAGGTTGGAAAAGACCTCAAGGATCATCAAGACCAACCATCAACGACATCACCTAACTCACTAAACCATGTCCCTAAGCACCACATCTACACGTTTCTTGAACACCTCCAGGGATGGTGACTCCACCACTTCCCTGGGCAGCCTGTTCCAATGCCTGATCACTCTTTCAGTGAAGAAATTTTTTTCTGATATCTAGCCTAAACCTCCCCTGACACAACTTGAGGCCGTTTCCTCTTGTCCTATCACTTGTTACTTTAGAGAAGAGNCCAGGATGCCGTTGGCCTTCTTGGCCACCTGGGCACACTGCTGGCTCATGTTCAGCTGGCTGTCAACCAGCACCCCCAGGTCCCTCTCTGCTGGGCAGCTTTCCAGCCACTCTCCCCCAAGCCTGTAGCGTTGCAGGGGGTTGTTGTGACCAAAGTCAGGACCCAGCACTTGGCTTTATTGAACCTCATACAATTGGCCTCAGCCCATCGGTCCATCCCGTCCAGATCCCTCTGCAAAGCCTCCCTACCCTCAAGGAGATCAACACACACGCTTTAGAAGAAGAGAACAGAAAACAGAAGAGCTACCAAAAGAGGAATCAAGAAAGAATTAGTCACCTTGTTATAACAAATTATGAACTCGCCTAGCTGGCGGGCCAGGATACGACGACGATCATTTAGTCCTAAACGACGGCTGGGGAGCAGCATCCTCAAGGACTGCTGAAGATTGCTGGCAGCTCGCTTCAGAAAGCGTACCACAAGCTCCTGAAAGCAAGAGAGATGGAGTTAACTATGGACCAGCCACAAGATGTAGGGAGAAGAGAACGAAAGTACTACAGCAGTTAACAACTGACAAGAAGTAAACACAGTGTCCTGAGAAAAGGAGCTGACACCTGTCAGGCTAAAGTACTCTGCAATGTGCATTTTTACTATAGCCCTAAAATCCAAGGTGCAGGGAGAAGAACGATGGTGTACCTTGCCTGAGGTGGGTCAGAATTGGGAACACTTGAGGAGTGTTTGTCTGAAAAGCACAGCAGATGAAGAAAACTAAAAAAACAAGCAGCAAAACACAGTAAAACACTGAATAACCTCTAAAGTCCAGTACCTTAGGAGAACATTTACAAAAAACAAGCTGCAGTGTGCTAAAGAAGGCCTATGATGAAATGTCCTGACATAAAACAGTCTCAGTGCTATCACAGGGAAGGGGATCTTGGTCAGATACCTCCACTACAGGTATGTAGCACCATTTCATGACTTTTCATATACGTATACTATTGCCACAACCTCTCCATAGGAACAGATGACTACATCTACAGCCATGTAATTCCAATCCCCCACCAAGTCTATTTGACCTCTGGTGGGGAAAAAAATATGGCAAGACAGATCCTAAGGCGAGATGCATCCTGTGGGTGTTTTGAACCTCTTCTGTCTCCCCTCCGGATTTGCTTTTGGTTAGGAGCTCTGCTAATGCATAAATGAGCAGCCTCACAGCCAAACTATTGGATTTCACAGCTCGCCTCTCACTGCCATTACTCCAGGCTGGTTTGATCTGTTATTTTAAACATTATTTTTCACAGTACAGCAGACAAAGTGACTCTCAAAAAGCCATTTTTAATTTCCACTTGGAAAGAGCAGGGGTAACATTTTCCACTGAGTCAACTGATTACTCTTGACACACAATTTTATCTCTGAACTGTACTGGCTGTTTCCCTGCAACATGCATTCAGCAAGAATACATTTGGATTTGCAGAAAGCTCAAGACCTACTGTACAAATCTCTTTTAGGAAGGTTTGTGAGGGGATCTGGGCTTGCTATACTCTTTAAAATGTATATACACCAAATCTAGGGCCTTAAAATACTGCCTAGAAAAAATCATCACATGGTTTAAAAAAACCCCAAAAAAACCAACCACATCACCACCTATGCTAGAAAGTAGCTTTCTCTCATCAGTGGCTTTTACTTTTTTTTTTCCCCTCTATCTAGAATGCAAAAAAAAGATTCCCAAGGACATATGCCTGCAAAGAAAAAAGCTGCACATAGCAGAAAAAGCTTAACTGGGTATCTGTTCTATTTGAGTAGATGCATGCTTTATTTAATGTAATTAACGTTTAATGCTTTGTTAAATTGGATACTGCCAAGAAATCTTAAAGAATCTTGGAGAGGAGAATTCAAAAGCAGATAAAGTGAGAGAGTAGCGAAGGAAAACCAGTGAAAGATGTGAGAAGCTTCAACATCAACCACTCTCTAGTCATTAAGAGCTATCTACTCTATCACTGCTCAGATGTCAGTCAACAGTCCTACCTTGTCTGTATATTAAAATACACCACTGGCAGCTGGACAAAGACACACAACTAAAATCTCAGCTGGACTTCAGATCGTCCAAGGATGGGAACTGACCTCAAAACTCTCAAAGAAGATTTCAGCTTGGCTTCTCAGTCTGGCCAACATAAAGTTTCTTACCATCTGCTCATCCTCTTTGGCAGCCCAGGCAGGATTCTGGATCTGGTCACCAGCCTCCTTCATCAGTCGCAACTGAACATGCTGTAGATAGGCAGAGAACGCCCTGCGAGCTTGCACTTTGCTGCGGACCAAGAGAATCAATCAGCTATCTTCAGAGTAGTAATGGAAGAGTTACAGCAGTCAGGCACAGCTTATGGACCAAAGCAGGGTCAGGAAGGACCTCCTAGTCCTTCAACAAACGTTGAAGCTCAAGCGAAGAAAGACCCCTTCACCCCACCAGTATTTTCAAGGAGACCTTCAGTTCACCAAGATGGGATATGTATTGCAGGAGATACAAAAGACAACAGAAGCTCTCCAAGTTCTAAGATCATCTCTAAAAATTGAATGCTTTCCTTGCCTTTTCACAGCCTTAGCCACTCTCCTCCAAAAGCCAATAACATGAATATCAGCAAAACTGTGTATTTTTAAACCAGATTCAAGGCTCTCTTGGGCCTCTGTCTTCACAAGCGTTTTGAACACCACAACAACAGACCATAAAATAAATAAAGGGCTTGGTACTGGTGCCAGAGTTATAACAAAGGCCCTGCAATTTCCATTGGAAATGAAAGAATTAAATCTGTGAAAGTGAGCTCTTCTCCTGCTGGCCCAAGGACACAAGCCAAATTTCATTAAGTAAGGCACCACTGAAGAATGAACATCAGCAAAATCTGCTATGCAGCTGGCTGAACACGTTGGGAAGCTGTGAGCATGAACTGAGGAGAGGACTGTGAGGGACACAATGCTTCTCGTTCCCTCACAATGGTAGTCACTTTAGCGTATGCATCTGTTGTAAGAGAGACTGCTGAAAGCTTTGCCTAATTCTGTTCATTGTCATCATTGGCCTAAACTCTCTCCAACATTCTGCTCTTCCCGTCTCCACTCTTACTCATAACTTTCCCCATAGTCACTACAAGTTCTCCTTTACTTTTCATAAGGATGTAGAAGCAGATGGGCTTCAGTGTCAGTGACAGAGAGCTCCCTTCTATCACAGGCAATGTCCTAATCTTTTCTATAAAACTATCAAGTTTCATCTTAAAATGAACTAGAGTTTTCAACCCATTACTTTCCTGGAATATTATCCCAGAACTTACTGTTCTAATAGTAGGGAACCTTCTTTCACTACCCAACCTAGCTTCATTCATGAGCAGTTTATATTTGCTGCTTCTTTCTCCAACATTGTCCCATATCTTAAGTAACTTCATCCCTGATGGGTCACCTGCCTTGAATGTACTTATTAACAGCAATTATATCCTTTCATAGTTTTCATTTTATTAGCGTGAACTATCCACATCTTTCAATGTCTTCTAACAAAGTACCCACACTGGTGGCATGATGAGAGCAGCAGCTCATCTCCACCTGTTCCAGTCACAATTTACCTTCCGTGAACATGGGTGATAGCAACTGTATGCAATATTCTACATGAAGTCTCAGAAGCATCTCAAGTGATAAAACCTAGACCACATTTGGCATTTTCATGCATGCACAAACTAGAGTTCCACAAACCTCCTGTGATCAACAAGCATGCAAGATATTTTTCCTTATAATTAACTTCCAGTTGACGAACACCTAGCTGACAGAATTTCTGATGTAAATTATTAGTTCCTAAAAGCATGCCCTTGCACTTTGTGCTATGGAGTTTCATCCTAGTTGTATTATTCCTACCCTCAAGGTCATCCAGTTCTTCACATATTTATTCCATTACTTTTCTCTCACGGAAATAACTCCCAAATCTTTTCTATCAGCAAATTTCATTAGCACACTTCTGCATTTTGTGTCATTCTTGGATTGATTATTAAAAATCAGCCTCAGACTGATTCCTGAGGAACCTCACCATTTTTTCTCTACTTGTTCTCTACTTTTTAGGAATATTCTCAGATACTTATACGGTCCTCATGAGTCCATGTATGTGAGTCCCTGAAACTTCATTAAAACTTAGTCCAGAAATTTAGTCTTCCTGTTTTATATCTCTGTAAATTTCATGCACACTTTGACAGTGTTACATAGAAATCATACAGCATAGTAGCACATAGAGATCAATGCATCAATTTAGATAAGAATTGACATTTAAATAAAATACATTTAAAGTATCTATGCATCTGCTTAATCATTGACTTTTGATGCCAGGCCCAATGAGGGGCTAAGCAAATGATGAGTTCACAAGAGTCTCAAACTAATATCTTCTGTGGATAGCTGTACCAGTACCGCAGTAAGTAAAACATGATAAAAATATCTGGCTACAATTCCTGTCTTCCAGTGAACTCCAGAAATGCATAGCAGGCCTTATAACACCTTTGATCTCTGTATGTTGCTAGTCACCACACCTACCTTCTCCTTCCACATGTGTGGAACATCAGGATAACACTCTGAACCCTAAGAACTAACACTCTATATATCAGGCCACTGTATATCAGAAAAGGCACTATCCTGAAGTCTCCTTAGGTCTGACAGGTTTGGTTTAGGTCTAACTCAAACATCTCCTGACCAGGAGTTCAAGATCTGTGCTGGCAGGAATTAAGGACCCCCCGTGATCAATGTCAGCACAGCAATACAATTCTTTGCCTGCACCTGATACTTCTGCGATTACAAAATGGGAAACTGAAGAATGTCCTTGTATAACACTGCCTCTCTTCAGGCATATGGAATATTGAATCCTGAGGCCTTAAATGCAGGAACAAGTAAATCCCTTTTCTTTTTACTTCCCTGGGAAAGGCACAGCTGGGGAAGCATGTTTTATTTGACTTTAACCTCTTCACCAGTAACACCCAATTTGTGGAAGGCAGATAAATGGCCTCCTCAGGCTAACTAAAGGAGAGAAGAAGTCCTGCCACTTACAAAAACTGGCTGGAACAGGCCTGGTTTCTTTTGGATGAAAATTTCATTACTTCAGCTCCTTTGCCTGTTGACCCCACAAGCAAAGCTTTCATCAGTGACAGATCAGATGGGGCCAAGCCCAACACAATCCTGGAACATGAGGTCACCACAAGCCTTACACACTTCTGTGGGGAATCCCAACAGTATTGGGTGCTGAGCAAGATTCTGCCAGAAACACCAGACAGAGCTTACGTTCTTGGCAGGAGTCAGTTCTATTTATAGGTAGATGACAGCATTGCTGTTTGTCCTCAAAACGGGTTTCAGAATCTTCCTTGTCATGACAGCAGATGTCCTTGCCACAAGAAGACATCAGAATGATCCCCAAATCCATTAGATAATTCATAAAACCTCTCTCAAAAACTAAACTAAGAAAGCAACAAAGAACAATTATTTCCTCTACCTTTGGAGATTTTTCACAGAAAACATAATACTGTTTCTTATCTAGATGTAAAATCCTCCTACATATGATCACTCTCTTTTTGCTATTCCTGTCCATCTGCAAGCAGACAGTTTCACTACTCATATTTAAGGGAAAGATCATGCTTCTAAGCATCTGGTAGGACCCTGGCTGGTGTTTTTCTATACAATCTCTTCCAGCACCTCTTTTTTCAAGCAATAGAGCCATGCATCAAAACATACTCTGCTCCATACTGTCATACTCAACAGCAGGCAATGAGATGTTTCAGTAACTTGTCACTCTTAAATGACCTTCTATCTTGCTCTCAGGAGGTGATGACCTTGAGCAGAGATTATTATTAGAGGTAAAAATTATATCACCAAAAATAAAAGCACAAAAATGAGAAAATTAATTTTACGGAGATGCAGCACTGAGGTCTTCCTACCCAACCTTTCTTGGCCAGCTTAACATATGTTTATACTCACTTCTTTAAATATGCAAAGAACAAAAAGACAAATTTTAGAATTCAATAGCAGGCATCCTGCATTAAGACGGAGGGGGCATCTTAGAAGCCTGAGTTGACCAAACAACAGCCTACATCATCAGATTAAAGAACAGCGATGGAAACTATGGCTTATGCTTTATACTGATCCAACAGGTCAGGCATTTAAGTAAACTGTCAGTCATTGCGACTACCTCCCTTCTGTTCCAACTAGTTAAGGCAGCCCACAGTTAGTGAAAAATCCAGACCCCTTTCTCTAGGGTCCTCTTATCTCCTCATGCTCATTCATAATGCAGCACTAAGTGTACATCCTCCATGTTTTAACCAATATTAGCTGCTAGTCAAAGCAATATGAAGAAATCTCTCACCTCAGGTTTCCATGCTTTTGAAGAATCTGCAGCAAGTTAAACTGAGATTCTGAGTTTGTTTTTCTAAGAAATGGCTCTCCTCCATCTCCAGTTTTCTTGTCAAGTTTTTTTGGTACCCTCTCCTTACAAGAAGTTTTCACCAGGTCAGAGAGCTTTGGCTTGCGTTTCACCTGGGTGTCCGAAAGAGAGCAAACAGTTCTATCTAGCTCCTTATCTTCATCTGCACCCATCTCTTCCTCCTCCTCACCTTCTGTGTCTGACTTGAGGGAAGGCTTTGCTGGTTCTGATGTCCCTGTAGTACAGGAGAAATCACCTATACTGGTTAAGAAGAAAAGAAGTGGGGAAGACTGTCCTGCTATTCATACCCTTTGGTTTATTTCTAAACTCTTTACTGTTAGAAGGACAGAACACCACCATTTTAGAATAGTATCTTAAGTATTGCTGCCCTTTGTTATTCTTTCTTTCTGCTTGTGTATCAGTTGAGAAGCCCATTTTCCCAACATCAGAGAAGACAGACCAAGATCCTTATTTTAACTTTACAAATGAAAAAAAAATAAAAATCAAAGAAACAAAGGCATTTTCCCATATTTTATCCTGATACTTATATACATATTGACACATACATACACTCATACTTAGCATATATACTCATTTTTTGTATTTTTGTGTGTCAGAAAAACCAAAGCTACAAAATCTTAACTTACACATATGCCAATAAAGATCACATGCCTTCACATAACATAACATAGCACCAAAAATAATTTTATAACATACAATCTCTCCCATTGCAGTCAGTATCACATAGCTACTAGAAAGAGTATAGAAAATGGCTTCAGGAAAAGCCACTTGTGAAGATCATTCACCTCTGTATCCTTTTGAGTTTTTCCCACATCAGTTTGGATAAGCAGGATTTCTCTCTTTCCAACAGCTTAGTCACTGCTGTGTAGAAGAACCAACCTGGAAGGTCTCAAGTTTTCATCTTTCTCTGAAAAGCTGGAGGACTATAGAGGCACACAGACTGCTGAATTCTTGTACCCAAAATGCAACCACAAGCTCATCTTCAAGAAAATATTGATTACCTTTAGTCATATACAGGGAGATGTGGAATGGTGGGAATGAAACCCTAGGCACTAAGAAGGCAAGAAGCTCAGAAGAGGACTGAAGTAAAAACTATTAACACTTGAAATGAAAACTATTAACTGCAACCTGTGAATCAGTTTAGGGACTACAAAGGCCAGAATAACCCCATTCACACACATTTCAAATGAGAAAGTCCTTGCTTGTTTGTTTTTGACTAACTGCTCATCTAAGACTCTAGCAATGCATACCTGACAATCTTGTCCGTGCTGCTCTAGTCTTGCCATCACATCGCTGGCGTTTCCGTAACTCCAGTGAAACAAGCTTTCTCTCATAAAAGAGAGCATGAGAGTATACAGCTTCCAGTCTCATATCCAGCCTTCCATGAAGACCTGCTCTGGGAAGCATAATACAGATACATCCTCAGTCTCACTTTCTACTTCTCTCCCTGATGATACAAGAGACTTAGTAGATTCAATTTCTTCAAGAAACAGTTTTTCCTTATACAGGGAAGAAATATTTATTATCAGTCCAACTTTGCTCTATTTAAAGCCTACAAATGTTTGAAGGGAGTCTTGCAAGTACTTCACATCATCTCTCAAAACCCCAAAACACACTTATCTATTGTTATGCTTTCATGACTGAGCAGCATCTGTCCATCCTGCAGCCACTCAAGGCAAAATTAATAGGGAAAACGGAATTGCAAGAGCACAAAACAAAGGAGGGAAGTGGGAAGAGAACACACGGACCTGGGCCCAGTCTTCTAAACCTTTTATGTAGACATCTTATTCTTTACTGTTTGGTCACAGACAAGAATTTTAACATAATTTAAGTGAAAAATGGCAACATTTCTACAAGTTCTGCCTAAACCAAGGGAGAAGGAGCCCTGCCAGATTCCTTAAGGGAGACAAACATAACAATGCATAAAGATCCAGAAAAGTGCTCTTTATGATATAAGTGGGAACATTCACAGAAAATTCCTGTTGGTCCATTTATCTTTTACATCTAGAAAAGCAAACATATGGGTATATGAAGTCCAAAACCCTCATGTATTACAGAATTTGACAGATCTCAATCATGAGGCTTATCAATACGGTAGGAATGCCAAAGCAGGAAGCCTAAGAGGAACAATTTTAAGGTCCAGTCCAATAAAACTTAAGCTCTTCACATGCTGGGATACTCTTTGCTCACTCTATTCAGTTTTCTAAAATTAGTCTGGTGGATTTCAGGTAGAAAAGGTATTGACCTAGGACTTGGAAGATGAAGGTGTGGAAATCTAAATTTAGAATAAATCCTACAAAGTACAATTTTTTAATTAAGAAGCCATTTACCGGGATCTCCCAGTGATGAAGTCTCTTTTCATCTTGCTCCTACAAAGGGAAAACCAGCAAAAATTACTTTCTATTCAGGATTATTGACTGGGTTAAAAAGCTTCCAAAGTCTTTCATATACACAATTAAAAGGCCAAATCTACAGAATTCCTTGTGCGTTCTGTCTTAAAGG
>VZTO01025824.1:878-14672 GCA_013400615.1 Syrrhaptes paradoxus
AGACCCCACCTGGAGTGCTGTGTTCAGATGTGGGGCCCCCAACATAAAAAAGACATGGACCTGTTGGAGAGAGTCCAGAGGAGAGCCACAAAATTAATCAGAGGGCTAGAGCACCTCCCCTATGAGGACAGGCTGAAAGAGTTGGGGTTGTTCAGCCTGGAGAAGAGAAGGCTCCGAGAAGACTTAATAGCAGCCTTCCAGTACCTGAAGGGGGCCTATAGGAGAGATGGGGAGGCACTCTTTATCAGAGTGTAGTGAGAGAACAAGAGCTAACGGGTATAAGCTAAAAGGGGGTAAATTTAGACTAGACATTAGGAAGAAATTTTTCACTATGAGGGTGGTGAGACACTGGAACAGGTTGCCCACGAAGGTTGTGGATGCCCCATCCCTGGAGGTGTTCAAGGCCAGGTTGGATGAGGCTTTGAGCAACCTGGGCTAATGGGAGGTGTCCCTGCCCATGGCATGGGGGTTGGAACTTGATGATCTTTAAGGTCCTTTCCAACCCAAACCATTCTATGATTCTATAATTCTATGATTAATTTCTCTCAACAGAGTATTTTCTAAGGATTCAGGTATTTTCCCTCTAGCTGACATGATGTAGGACTGTATTCTCTTACTTTTCCTTCCACATATAACCACCTACCCACATACATGTGCAGACATTCCAACTATGAAGAAGTATCTCCTGACATAATTGTGAAAAATTACAGTAATAGATTTTTATTTTCTTTCCTCTTTTTCTTCTATTTAGAATAAACAAAAAGAGCATTTGACCCACTTTCTTGATATTTCATAGTTAGTTGAAGGACCTGGTTTTGGTTCACAGAGCTAGAAACTGCCATTAACTAATAACAGAAATAGACCAAAACTGTTTGAAAAAAAGATCAGGTCTAATTTAGCTTTTAGTTTTAAAAACACCCTTCACCTACTTTTTATTTTATTAAGTAATCAAATATATTTCTGGTTTTTTTCATATTTGACAAAGAAAATTTGAGAACATTTGGCATTAGCATCTATTAAATGAAAGTTACAGATACGAAAAATACTAATTTTCATTTCAGAATTGACACTCTAAAGAGAAGAAAGGACTGTTCATCCATTCTGTAGTGTTTCACTGCCTGTGGCCTTCAGTAGTTACTGTTTTCTCGTTCATCTGTGCACAGCCTAAGACACACATGTGAGGGGCCCTCATGCAGGAGTGCCCACAGCAGAAGAATGTGATGGGAACACATTTTGCAAGTAGTCATGGAGGTTGCTAATTGTTACATGAAGGGGAATCCAGTATCAGGAAGGCAGGTATCAGTGTTTCCTGCTCAGCACAAAAATATACAATTGCTCTTGTTTTATTTTCTGAAATGGCGGTTTGTTCTATGATGACATTTCTCTTAATTTTTCTTTAAACAAAAGATAAAAGTTACAATGGATGGAAGAGAACTGAATAGGTGGAGAATGCCATTTTCACTTGTTATGGTATTATCAAACACATGAACGATGGTGTGTATGAACAGAGAATCAAGAAAACAAAACAAAGAAAGAATTATTATTATAATTATGAAAAAGTTAATCCCTAGCACACTAGTCCTGTATTTCCGTTCACATCTTTGTTTCAAATATTCCACTATAGCATTTTCCATTATAGTGCGCAGTAATAAAACAGATTGGTTGTTCTGCAGGCCAAGAACAGCTTTAGGACTGAGAGCCACCCATCTCCAGAGGGCCCTCCAGTGGCAATCAGGAGAATTTCCAATAACACAACAATTTCCCCAGTGGCTTCACTGATAAGGAAAGACATGACCAGCAACTTCTAAGCCCCACAAAGATCTTATTAACATTTAAACAAACAATAACACCTTTAGACTTACAAATAATCTATAAGAATTTTGAAACTGCTATTAGCAACTCAGTGCTGATTGCTGAGCTTCGTTTACATTTACTTCAAGAATAAAAAGCCCAATATTTAAGACTGTCTGAAGCTAGTGAATCATGTTTCAAAATAGAATTCACATATGTTCACCTAACATTAAATCAGGAATTATGGCAGATTTCCTGTAGGTAATCAGATTTATAAAGCTCTCAAGTTATTGTTTATTCCTCCAATAATAATAATAGAGTTAACCCAAAAGCTGTGACAGAAACAAATCACAAACTTTAAGACTCAATTTTTCTTCTCTTTCATTTTGTTTTAATTACAGAAGACTGTTATGCAATTTCTATGGGAGTCCCTACTTCTCCTTTGACCACTGCAGCATGTACCTACCTGCAGTTCTGCTGCCACGTTAGCTAAAATTCCAACACAACTTGTATCCTTGGCAGGACTTGTTGCCTACAGGTTTATCTACTATCTTTAAGTATGTTTCTCTAAAATTCTCACATATTACCTAAGTTTAGGAACGTGAAGTAGAGAAACAATGATTTGCAATTCAACTTAAATTGTTGAATTGCACAATGAAATCCCAGCATGCCAGTCTATGGACAGTGTAACACTGGGGGGAAAGAACTAACCAGGGAGACAAGCTAAGTGACACAGCTGATAATAATGCACTGGAGCAGGGAATAGGTATCAGATACAGAACAAGGAAAACAGAGAAGGAAATCTTGTGCAAATCAAGAGATAAAGACAAGTACTCAAAAAAGAATGGGTAAAAATATTCAGATGGTTAAACTGGGAGGCAAAAGGAAAATGGTAGCATGTGAAGAGAAGACAGAAAACCAGGAATGATTTTGTAAACCTTGCATCTGTCTTTACAAAAAAAATTGTACTTAAACATTGTTTATTTTTTACCAAAGAAAAAGCATACAAATACTCCCCAAGACAAGAAAATAATCTTTTCAGTTCATTGAAATATGTCACATCAGATGAATATGGGAGAAGTGTTACCAAACTGTTGTTTTAACATACCACATCAATTGCTTCTGCTACGGTGCTCAGAAACATGCAACTAAGCACAGGGTGAAATTTCACACTTGGCCGAAACTACCATTGAACTGGAACAGCCAGACAACCCAGAGATGGAGACATTTAGAGATACAGTCATTTATCCTTTCTGCCATTGCTAAAATCCAGAGCAAACCAGCACATTGAATTTAGCCTTTGAAATGTCAGCTTAGGCCACTAAATACTGCAGTTTTCCAGCTACACCAGAGTACCCATGTGCTCACGTGTTAAGATGCCCACAAACCCCACCAACCTCAGCTTGTGCTGCATTCACCTCACCTGGGGAAAAAAATTATTTTCCACTGTTTGGCTCCTGCCATGTAGGTCTGGCATTCTCTTATTCTCCAGCAGCTCCTATTTACAGACCTATACAGGAGCACAGCACATACCCCTGTGGTGTGATGGTGTTCTCTTCCCTTTCACAGCCTTTTGGAAAAGTGTTGCTTCCTCCTTCAACTCTTTCCTTTGGGAAGGAGCAAACCATGTCATTTCCGGCCACTCCTTACCCCAGGCTTGAAAGTATGTGTCAAGTTTGCTAAAAGGGACCATCTACCACAATCCCTTAGGGTCACAGGCCACTGGGGCAGACAGCAGAGTGGTTCCTCTACAGCAATTCAAGCTTTACAAGGACTGGTAACAAGAAGTCAGTCTGAGGAATACATATAGATAGGATAATTTATATTCCAGGGGTGTGTGGGACACCTACTGTGAAGGATTTCGAAGTGCTTTGTTCTCTTGATAAGTTTCACAGCTAGACTCTCTGCTGGTTAGGAAATTACAAGTTTTGTGGCATGAGGAAATGGCTGAGCAGAGATACACTCACGTACCTGAGTTCGTTTTACAATGAAGAGATGCAATTCCATATTTCTCTTTTATTCACGCTACTTGAATAGAAAGGAGAACTAACAAACACTGTACGACTTCTGGTTTCTTATTCTGGGCTGACGTGATCATCCATTATCCTTGAGGAAAAAAGGGAGCCAAGTAGAATTCATACCAGAACAGGACCTGCTTGCTACTCCTGCGCACCCGCAGGAGTCACTTGCATGTGGAAAAAGGTAACAGCATTTGAAATACTGAAGACTATGACCACAAAATTCATAGCTATCATCTAGTTCCACCTCAGAGCGAAAAGCATTATGTTGGGACAGCTGTTAAATATTTCAGTATGAGCACTACAAAGCATTGCTGCAGTTGAGAAGGTGCTCTTCTTTTCTTACTTCAGGGTAATTATTCTGAAGAAGCAAATACTCTGTTGGCAAGGTGCACTTGTAACTGAAATGCCAGACCACAAATTGAATAGCAGTCCCTCCAGAGAAGTGGTGTTTCTTGCTCCTGCAGTATACATAGCAACAAGAAAACTGGCTCCTAGATAATATTATCTAAAGATCAGAAAGCCTCAGCTTCAGAAATCAAGTCACTTACCTGAACTTTCTGGTACAAGTGTTAAAATACAGTCTGCCCCCTCGTTTCTTCGGCAATAATCGTTCAGGACACTTCTGAATCACAGCATGATGCAGGCTAGTAAAGATCTCAGGGAATCTCTGATACAACCCTCCACAAGTCCTGAAGCAGGACTAACTGCAGCATTAAGTTGGGCAGCTCGGGGTGTTCAGATGAGTTTTAAATCCCTAGGTGGTGATCTCACAGCCCCTCTGAGCAACCTGGTTTCAGTGCCTCACCGCCTCCACTGCGAGTTTTTTGTCCAATAACTAATCAGAATTTCCCTTGATGCAATTTGCAATTTCCACAGCTTCCTTGAACAAAAATACGGATTTAGACTCTTGGTCCCTAATTGCAGCCACTAAGGTAAAATAATTTTCAATCTATATTGTTGGCTACCATCAATCTCTAAGATAATTTCAAACTTGAGCACCGCTATAGTAGCCTTAAATAAAAAGAATCCACTACAGTCAGCCTGAATACATTATGGTTATGACTCAACGCCTATGAAGTTACAAGGAGTTTAAATTCTGTATGTCTAGGAACACATTTTCTTAACATGCTTAACAATGCCTAGTCAAAGAAATAAATAATGGGAAAAGTCCAAATCCAAAAATAAAAAAGAAACTAGTGCTCCTGGGAGAAAAATAGGCTTGTGAACTCTTTTACTTATCATTTACAAATAAAAACACAATAAAGCAGGGCAATTAGAAGTTACAAAACTGTATTAGCAGAAAAGTTTATTAATCTTTTTTAAAACAGATGATTGAGCAAAAAAGCTTGCCAATGAGCCTGTAGAGCTAACAGACAACCAAACCATAGAAAAGAAGTTTACAAAATAATGTTTTTCCACGTATATTTGACACAGGGAAGTTTGGGAAAGCACAAATCCTTCCCTACAGGTGACTTCTCAAAGGATCTATCTTAACTGCTAGCAGAAGGGGCTACAGGATAAACAAAAAAAAAAAAAAACAAAACTTTTGTGATAACAAATCACCAGAACCAGACAATATGCAATATTTCTCTAACACCTCAAAGGTGAAACAATTAATTACCATTTGTAATGCCATACTTACAAACACTTCTGTGCCAAAGAACTGAAAGGTGACAAATACAGTATTAATTCACTTTTAAAGGCTTTGGAAAGACCAAGAGAGCTACAGATCATTCTATCTGCAGCAGGTAAATTGGTAAGAATAACAGTGAACAAAGGACTTAGTGTATAAAGGGACAGAGTTTCAGGGAAGGACAGAAGATGCTGATCAAAAGAATGAAGCAGCTCCCAGAGAAAAGACAGCAGCATGGACCGGCACTTGGTAAGCTGGAAAAGGGACAACTGAGAGAAAATACAAAAGATGTCTATAAACAAGGAAGCCACCAGTAAAAAGACTAGGGTACAATGGCTCCTTGACTTCTCCAACTGACACTGACTATTAAGCAATAGTAACCTTTCTTTTTGTTTGGCAGATTTTTTTGTGCTAGTCCACAATTTTGTGTTATTAAAAAAATAATTCCAAGTGACACCAAATGAAATTACATGGTGGCAGGTGATAGTTCCTCATTCATCATGCCATTAAGCTGCAGAATTTTCTGATGTAGGGTATTGTGGATACTAGAAGTTTAGCAGGCTCAAAAAGCAACTGGGCAAATTTATGGCAAGAAAGTCTCCTAATAACCAGGCACTGTCTCTGGCTCAAAATGTCCTGGAGTCAAAAGCTACTGAAAGCCTAAAGAATATTTGGAGAAGGATGGAACTATGAGTGCTTGGTATTGCACCTCTTCTCAAGCCAACTGGTACTGGCTCCTGCTGCAGATGGGATTCTGCTGTTGCCTCAACACTTGATCTGACCTTGTAGTTTTGGTGTTCCAGGTTGCTGATGGCTTGCATTTTCTGATAACTGCAATTATAACCAAGATGATGCCACAGAAGTTCAGGCTTCCCTATAAATTATAGAGTTATTAAGTCAGTTAATTTCAAAATTTTAGATGTATAATAAGCTGACATAAAATGTCAAAGCCAGTAGAACTCCATGGGTTTTAAGTCTGACTGAAATTAATGAGAGTTTTGTTTGAATAAAAGGTTAAATTAGACATTTCTTAGAGTTTCCTGACCATGAGATTTATCAACAAACAGTAAGAGAATTTGAACCATACAAAAATGCTTTTAAATGGTATTTAAAAGGCCAATAACCAGATGTGCAAATAATGTCTACCTATTAGAAGCTTAACTGACATTTCAAAATTCAGGCTGATTATCACACAACACAGTACTGCCCTGTGTTTGCATTGAGGGTTTGTGTTTTTTTTCCCCTAATAATCCTTCATTTCTACTGTTTTGGAAAGTAGAACAAAAATGTTCTTGAAGTAAATTAGGATTTCACTTATGGAATTAATAACAGCTGAAGAAACAGAAAGAGAGGCTGTGAGTTAGACTTCTAATTTACTCGAGCTGGTGTCTTTTGAAAATTTTAATACAACTTTCATTCATCTTTTGAAAAAGGCATTTGAACACAGCAATGGAGCGGGAGGGTGCAAGACACTGTACATAACTGTGACTCAGTCCAACAGAATAAAAAGACCTTTGCACACAAACAAAAGATCATGAGAAAAAACTGTTATCAGAAGAAAACAAAGAGTTGTAGAAATAAAATACTAAATGTATGCCTCCTCCTTGTGCCTTTGAAAAGGAGAGTTAACAGTTACCTAAAGCTACAGAAAAGCAGAGCAGGAATTATAGATAAGGAGATGCCAGAGACTGACCAGTTACAATCCCAAACAGAAAACAGGCACTAGGAGACAGCTGGGAAATACCTGCAGTACTACTAGATATGAAAATCATGCTTGTTGAGTAGGACCCGAGCAGCATTAAGTCCACACAAAGAGTGGTCCTCCCCAGCTTTTTCTCAGATGGTTGAAAGAGAGAATAAAAACCAGTAAATCACTGGATGACAGCACAGCAGCTATAAATGTATACTGCTCTCAATCCAAAGTCTGTCTAGTGTTTCATCAGGCTTTAACTTAGTTTATATAACCTTAGTTATACCTTTATGGAATACCAAAACATCATGCCAAAACATCATACCACCCTTATTTCAAAATAATGATATCATCATTCCCTGATGCAAATAGAAAAGAGGATTCTAGATAGATACACACTCTAGATCAATGTTATATAAAAGAAGCATAAAATTAGCTACTTTATCAATGCGTTCGTATTTTGATTCACCGTTCGGCTCCTATAAATGGAAGTGCCACTATAAAAATCAGCCCCAGTTTTGGCACAAACATGTTTCTTGCAATCTAGTGCGACAAGCATGATGACCTAGAAACCAAGAGATTCAGGCAAGACTCAACTACAAAGTTCATATAAGCAGAGAGTAGGGAATGGGAATGCAAAGGAAAAGATAATATGCAAAGCCAAAGTAGTGCTCAACCTTTCAATCAAGAACAAAGCAGTTAAAATTTGTATGCAGAATCACAGGAAATTATTGAGGCTTCCTCAAAAATGATAAGTTTAAGAGCTGTCTGTTCTAAGAGAATCAAGAAATTCTTCAAGTAAATTATCATAAAGAGAGTAAGGAAAGAAGGAAAGAAAGAAACTGGGTGTAAAGCGCACCTGATCCATCAGGAGTTTGGAGAGATAAGCTCAGATAATACAGCCTTAGAGTAACTGATGCCCCTTCTATTGTAAGTGGAACTGGAATGCCATGCCAGAGCACACAGAGGTTACAGCATTGAATCAGCACCTGAGGAAACCATCACAGCTTTACAAAGAGGTACAGCAGGTATAACTTCCAACACTGTGAGGAAAAAAATACCTGCAAAAGCTTCTCAAGCACAAGGACCCAAGACTGGCACCAGGAAGGCTTTAAGCTCTCAGCTAGGCTAGTACTGGATAGACCAGCATTGCACAGTTATTTCCCTGATGGTCTGTCACTCTACATCTGCCCATCTGATCGGCTTTAGGACTGGGAAGCTGCCCACCACTTAGACAAAGAGCAGAGTCACAATTCATCTTCCTTTTTTCCCCCCGTTTGTTTTAATTACAGTTCTGCTATACCACTGCTATAAACTAATTCATTAGGAGTCTTACGAGAGGAATTTCCTCAACATGAAGTCCCCTGAAAACAAGGCTATGCTCCAAGGACAAATATATCAGAATAACACCAGTTCCCTCTGAGAGCATCTGTTTGTTGGAACCTCCTGAATCAGTGAGACTTTGATGATTTCCGTAGATGCCAAATGGATGAGGATTAGTCTCCATTTGGAAGTAGTCCTATTTGCTGATCCCTCCTGGGAGTGGAAGAGAAATGCACTCTATCTGTATGGGTCCAGCCATGGCTAGGAGAGGACTACTGACAGCTGAGAAATGGTGTAGTGTGACTCATCCATCATTCATGCACTTTGCCAGCTGGAGTTTTGGCATGGTCAGCTGGATCACCTCATGCCTTAGGGACCAGAGGGTTTCTACATCACATTTAGGGAACGACGCAGTCTAGGCCTAAGTGTTTAAAATGGAGAAGTAAGGAGAAGACAGACACAGACTTGGCCCTAAATCTAATATACAGTGTAGACAGAATGGCAGACAAAGCTGTAGTTCCATGTATCTACACAAGACATTTTACATTTTTGGGGGGAGGCCATTGAATTAATTTCCAAATCAGTTTCCCACAAATGACAAAAAATTTTAAAGTATGGTCATGCAAACAAAAATCTCATCTTCTGTACTGTATGTCATCTCACTTCTTTGATTTCTTCTGTTGGTTGCCTGCACTGCTTTTAACTGGCTAAGTAGGAAAACACATTATGAGGAGCAATCTAGTTTCTCTATGTAATCAAAACTTCCTAAAACAAGGCAAACAAATCTAGCAGTATATTTAACACTCTTTTAAACAAAAATGCTTTCAGAGATGACCTATTTTGCCTTCTCAGTTTTTGAAGTGATTAAGGATTGATTCGTGTGGCTTCTCTTTGCACATCATCGTCAGTTGTGAATCAACAGTGAGCTCACAAGCTTGACCTCTTGAGAAAGCTGCTTAGGATTTTAATAACTGCATAACAGCTCCTTTCAATGACAGAAGTCTTGATGTGGGTCTCTAGCCCATCTTTATGCCATGTGAATGGCAGATATGTCTAAACATTAATTAACTCACATAATGAAATTATCACAGAGTATTGTGGAAGTTTACCTCTCAGGCTTAACACTTAACACATTTGTAAAGCGGTCTGTACTATCAAATTTTTATTGACTTCATAAAAGCAAGAACGTGATTAAGAAGAGAGAGACTTAGGCCAAGACTGGAGGTGTTAAATACTGACTAACCATTCTAATTGAAATTTGGGTACCACACACTTTACTGGAGTAATTGATAGGAAGGTAGTTATAGCCTGTTACATCAGCTCCAGGGAGTAGTGAACAGACAGAGGTTACAACAGGATATATTTGACCTATAGTTTTAAATTGCTGCCATTGAAATAATAAAGCAACAAAAGACTTAATATTTATAGCTCTCATATTTTCTGTCTCTAAGCAGATGCGTTCTGTCTCTAAGCAGATAGCAAAGGAAATGTAGTATTGGAAAAACTGCAAAAAATATGAAGCCAGGTAACAAATNATCTGTTTTGCTGATTCAAATCCCAAAAGTTCTCAACAGATTACTTTTTTTCATACTAGCTTCTAAGTGGCTTTTAAATTAGTGATATTACACAAATAAGGTCCTAAAAAGTTACACTGATCAAAACTTGTGTGCTGCTAGCATAACACCCTAGGCTGTGAGTGGATTTGAGCAGCTTTTCCTGTGGTCTTGGACCTGTTATATAAAGGAAGAACTGAGCATGAATGCTCAATTCCACTAAGCAAGTAATTCCTCTTCTCATATTGGCCACTTGCTCAGGATAAAATATTCTAAACACTCTAAGCTTATATAGCTACCAAAGATAACATTACTGAGCAAAAGTAAAATCCAGGTTTCTATTCTAAAGAGCTACAGTTATAAGCCAGCTCTCTGAGAGTACTCCACTTCATTTTGGCAAAAGCCCTAACTGATGATTTCAACAATTGGCATAAAAGCATAATGTTTACCAAGACAATTAGTTCACTGGAGGAAAGTATGCTACTCTCTATTCTTCCCTGCCACCTGCTTACTACGAAGGCAACAAGAAACAGAATTACTGAATTTTTAAATGACCCTCTCCCAGAGATCATATTAACAGCGTGGTCGCTGTTGCAAAACCTAACCTCAGAGAGTCCTGTCAAAGCTATTGACAGTTCTATAAAGTTTTATGGGCATCATGCGGTTGTGTGTTGAGAAAGCAGATAAAGTATCCATCTTGTTAGAGATCATTAATGCAGAAGACCACACTAGCAACTTTCTGCAGAAAGACAATTTGACACCAATTCATTCACTTCAGTGCAGGAGGTGGGGACAGGATGCGACACGGATGACACCGCAAAACAGTTTCACATCTTATCTGAGCAGAACTGTCCAAGGTTAAGATTGCTTTTTCCTCTTTGAGTGTCAGTAGTTCCCACAAAATGACAAGACCAAAAAGAAAGGGAAGCCAGAAAGGTGAGGTTTGTTTGTCTGTTTGAACGGGCGTCACCACACTGGAACTTTCCTGGCAGGAGGAGACCAATTCAAACTTGACCTGAGAGGATATAGACCACCCCACCTTGAGCAGCACATTCAATACTTACACATTCAGTGCCCCAAAGTACATTTTATCAGGACACCTTGCAGCACACTGCTACACAAACTCTCTTTCAGAAAATGTTTTTATCTTCACACTCAGAATGCAGTCTAAACCTTGGTCTAATAGACCTGGGGTGAGGACTCTGGTTTCAGTGTTAATGGATAAAAAACAAGCAGGGAGAAAAGGGAGGAAGTGAAATCAGAAAATATTTGGGTTGAAGAAGTAAATTACTTTCTGGACTATATCAGAAAGGTGTAGGAAATCATTCTCACACAGCATGAACTCATGCAAAGACATATTCAAATTCTCAGTTGTATCACAGCCCAGCCTACAGTTTAAGCAGGTTTTCTTAAGACTAGATTTAGATTCCTTTATTGATCAAGGTTTTGAACACGCAAAAAAAAAAAAAAAAAAATNAAAAAAAAAAAAAAGAAAAGAAAAGAAAAGAAAAAAGAAAAAGAAAGAAAAAAGGGGGAAAAAGGCGGAAAAGAAAAATATGCAATATTTTTATATGAGTATGCAATCTCAGTTGCTGTGATGTTTTAAAGGTATTAAACTATCAGCTTCATAAAATTTTTTGAAGAGCAATGAAACCAAACTGTATAGAAAACTCAAAAAAATCACATTAATCCATTAATCTGTGTTATAGAAAATATACGCTCCAGTCAGCATATCCACTAATCTCTTATTATTTGCACACAATTGGCGGTAAATCTTCATAATGTGTGACCCAGTAATCTCATCTACAGCACCACCAAGTAATACTGATATATCAACAAAGCCAGTATATAAATTCAGCTCCTTGTACCACACATTGAAGTAACACGGTTTGTGAGAATTTGAGAGTCTAAACTGGTAGGCATACACATGGGTTTCCCTGAGAAACAGACTCCTTCATCCAAAACATGATGGTAAGAAATTATATGGTTGTGATATGACTCTCAATAGCTCAAAAATTGAGCATGGTTCATATAACAGCTGATCCTCAGTAAATCATCAAATCTTCAAAGGAACTATGTGAATTTATTAGCTGAAAATGTCATCCCTTGAGCCTTAAACCCCGTGTGCAAAATAAAAGATCTAGCTTGAGAATAAAGTCGATTTTAATGCTGAAATTCCTCTCTTCTCCGCAGGCCAAAATCTTAATATTATTGCAACTACTGTTCTTTATATAATTCACTAGAATCCTTTTGACATGTAAGCAAGCGTATGGAGAAAGCCCATCTCTGAAGTGAGAGATTCAAGCTTGGAGTGCTTATATATGCGAAGGAAGTACTTTTTACCATACACTCCAGAGTCCCCCTCTCAGCAAGAGGCAGCTTGCTGCTGCTACTGTAGCCTCCGTCTTGCACACTTCTTTTATCCAGGTGAGCATTGCTCTACTATTGACACACTTGAGTTTGATATAATTTTGATGGCTACCTCTTACTACTTGCACCTAAAAGTTCACCAAATCAAGCACTGACTTTAAGAAGCTTTCCTGCAAAAATACACACCTTTTCTTCTCATGCATTCATGCATCACACAGGAACTGCTTGGGTGTTTATACCCTTGGATTGGGTGTTCACACCATCACAATCAATACTTCCATGTACATCCACTGAAGCCTTTGAACAGGGTTACCTGTTCCTACCACCTCATCTGGAGTATGGAAGTGGCAAGAGAATCTGTCCAGCAGTTTCACTGATTCTCTGTACAACAGCCAAATTCCACCACTGAGTAGCAGCATCAAAAACCCATAATTTTTACATATCTCATAGTCCCACCAAACACCACCCCAGCGTTCTGGAGCCAAAAGACTGCTTTCTTTGTCAGTATTTGAGGACTCAAAACACTTCCAAGTGAAAGGGACAGCACACTGTCTTCCAAAGACTGCTAGACAGAGAACTCTGATTCCAGCAGTGCTTCCTTAGCCAGCCAAGGGGCCTGTCAGGTGAAGACAAGTTTGTCTGGAATAGCCACCAGTACAGTCATGTGCATACAGGAGTTCCTGGACCGTGTATCTGACATCAGGCCCTGCATGTAGTACAGCCCCTCCTTTCTGGAACTATGGAAACAAAATTATAGTGTTAAAATAAACTATGAAAATAAATTGTCTGTTAAAAATCACCTGCCTTATGCACGAGTGCTGTGTGAACCTATTCATCTGCCTTCAGATGCTTGCTACTGTGACACTGCTCCTGACAATTAATTGCAGGGTTAGAAACCTGCTGATACGTTTTACTACTTTTTCTTTGTACTTTCCACTGTGGAGCTGCCCTCAAACCCAGAGGCTGATTTGTGCAGACAAGTTTTTTCCTAATGGATCAAGTTTCAAGTCAAATAAAAGAGGGGAAAGCTTTTTCTCACATCAGTACATGTAAGGTGGAAAAAGAAGGAAAAAAATCACATCATCAGTTCTACAGTTTGGATAGGACATCTATTGGGAATTTGGAAACTTTTCTATAAGGAAATACATCACTGGGCGTGACCAAAAGAGGTCTCCCTGGAGTTGTTACATCAGTTTCTCAGCTTGGATCTTCAGTGGTTGCTGCTGTCCAGGCCTGAGTGAAAATCCTCTAGTTTCCAAATTTGACACAAAGGAGATGTCCTTGCATTTTTTCATTACAGCTGTAGCTACTACACCCATCTTCAACAAGGAGGCACCCACACTAGTTACTTAGCCGTGTTTCACTGCTTCTTATCTCTTCTAGAGTAAAATGACATTGTGGCAGGCAATGCAA
>VZTO01025825.1:0-43617 GCA_013400615.1 Syrrhaptes paradoxus
ACAAAATAGAAGGAGAATTTATTAATATCATAGATGAAAAAATGATGTCAAGACAATTAAAAGTCTCTCTGTCTTCCAAAGATAATCTAACTTGCTGCTCAGTGGCTGTCACAGTCATTTCAAGGTTCACCTATAGTGTGCAACGTGTATGAACTTAATTAAGTACTAAGAGGTAATGAATTGGAATTTCTTGCTTAGTACTATTTTTCTTCAGAGCATGCAAACCCATAAATCGTGCAAAGCTGTCAAAAGGAAATACCTACTCCACTAGTGATGTGGAGGAAAACAGATGCCACTTATTCAATAAACTAATATCCACACAGAAGAAAAATGTTGACTAGATACCTCAGAGTCAAAGTTGGTTTGAAAGTTTGTCAATACAGAATTTTATGGCCGTGAACTGAGGATGAAATTTAGCTGAACAAGTGAATTAAAATTTCAGGTACTCTGACCGGTGGCACAGTAAATATAATGGAATCATTATTTATGAATCAAAGCTGTTTTATCTGACAATTTTGATAGCTGGCAGGACAAAAGACAAAAATCAAATTAATTCAATAAAAAAGGCCGCCTATGTTTTGTCTCTTCTTCAGCTGTGAAGAAGGTTTGAACAGAACAGCTGAAGCCCTGGAAGGTTGTTCTAAAAGCAGCATTTAGTTGTGAATTATATTTAATCAAATCCCTACCAAAAACCAGTCAACAGTGAGTCTGTGCCTGTGTTTATATGCATGTCTATGTCTCTTTGTGTACGTGATTATCTAAGTGTACACATATGCTTGTGGGATTCTGTGGGAGTGGAGATCCTGGAGCACAAATCCAGTTTTCCAGAAACATCAAACATGCTAGGGAAAAACTAGATTCTGTGCAAATCTTCATATAATTTAAAGATAAATAATAATAATATAATATTGTGAATGCATACAAGCCCTTTCAACATTTTTTGGATTTTATGCTGGCCTTAGCAGAAACAAATGCCATGTTAAGGAAGCTGTAGGACACAGCTGCCAATCTAAGTGCCACAATGTAGAATCTAAGTCCTCAAAGGTCTGCTCTCCTAAGTTTCACAGACTCATATGTTTTTGGTATGAAAGCATCCTAAGCACACTGTAAATCATAATGTGTTGTGTAAGGGAGTATAGAAGAGGTATATAGTGAGGCTCCCACACATACTTTTTCAGTGATTTATCCAACCAGGTGGGACACCCAGATTTCATCCTTTCCTTCACTTGAACCTGNTACCATTATTATGTTATTACGGTCATGTTTACAGGCCTTAAAAATGGAGAAGCTAGAAACTGCAAAAACAGGACAAAAAAACTTCTAATTCTTAATGTTTGCAGTGCTCTGAGATAAAGGTGGAGCATTTTTAGCTCAGAATACCCTACAGTATAGTAGGAAAATTGTCTAGATCAGAAGACAAGTTTGCTCTCTGAGGAGCAAAGAGAGCAAAGGATGATTTGGGGAGAACTGGGGTGGAGAGGAGGTAAGTAAAGACTCTGAGTTGTCCCAGAAGATTTCAGAATGATTTGAAACGTAATAGCTAACACCTTTTTCTCAATATTGATGCTGGCTAATTTAGCTGATTTCTTCTTTGGCTTCTTGGGTTTTGTGAATCCTTTTCTTAAGAAACCTTTTCACTTGTGTTATGTAGAAAGCATAAACCTAAATGATGCTGTAATATACATTTAGGATCAATCTGTTGCATAAGTACTGATACTGCAGTGCTCTGTTCTGTGACACCTGTGTTCCCTCTTTACTGAAAAATGACTTAAATCTCTATGTTTTCATTAAATAAATTGTGCAGACTGCTTGTGGAGGCCAGTTTTGTAATGCCTCCTTTGTTCCTGCAAGGTGTGCCAGGGACATAACTGCTGCAGAAGCATTTCCCAGTAGGTCTTCTTTAGAGCATTATGTCGGACATCAGTCACGTGAATCTGCTTAAGGACACTACAATTCATTCAGTGTATGAAATTACCAGAATAACAGTTACTGCAGATGGTAACTGCCCTAGAATCTGGACTCCTATTTCTGGTTAGAAATGGTTACAGATTGAACTTACATCACAGGCACCTTTTTCTTGTTTAGCAGATACAAGTAGATCAGCTGTTTAGTGATTCAGTGGCTGGAAAAGAGTTGTCTTTGATTTCTCAAAAATACTGTGTTACTCCAGATGAACAATTCCTAAAGTGTTGTACAAAATTTCCTGGAGACCAGAAAACAGGGCATGATTTGTGAAAGAATACCTGCTTGACAGCATGAAGTACTGGGTGCAACTCTCTGGTTTGTATTTTCTCAATGATATCTGCAGTGCTGCTCTGGCTGATAAACAGCTCCCCATTTATTGTCAGCAATCTGTGAGCGCACCAGCCACTGTATCTTTGATGTGACTGAAGCAGTAGGGCCTGTCTTCTCTAGGAAATTACTTCAGACTGTCTGTTCTGGCTTTGTATTTGTTTTTTCAACAATGCTGATTACCTATAGCATGAGGAGCAGNGAATGGAGCTGCAGATAATAGTTAATGCAAGAAGAGCCCCTCCTAATGGGGCTATTCTGCACTCTAAGAAATAGTTAAATATGAATTTTGCCAGAGAGAGAAAATGAGGCTAAGTATCTTACAATTAGGTCTGTCATCTTGGAGGTGAGAGATTTAATTTTTTATTTTTATTTATGTTTTTCTTAGTATCTTCTGTCAAATATTATCTGAAACACAGGCTGGATTTTAAGCCTTACCCCTCAGAAGTGAACAGCCTGATTAGTACATTACCGATTCATCGTGTCTTACTGTTTTGTCTCTTTTGTGCCTACCTAATATGTCCATGCAGAACAGCTTCAACGAGAAAGTGTGGAGCATTTTTAGCTCAGAATACCCTACAGTATAGTAGGAAAATTGTCTAGATCAGAAGACAAGTTTGCTCTCTGAGGAGCAAAGAGAGCAAAGGATGATTTGGGGAGAACTGGGGTGGAGAGGAGGTAAGTAAAGACTCTGAGTTGTCCCAGAAGATTTCAGAATGATTTGAAACGTAATAGCTAACACCTTTTTCTCAATATTGATGCTGGCTAATTTAGCTGATTTCTTCTTTGGCTTCTTGGGTTTTGTGAATCCTTTTCTTAAGAAACCTTTTCACTTGTGTTATGTAGAAAGCATAAACCTAAATGATGCTGTAATATACATTTAGGATCAATCTGTTGCATAAGTACTGATACTGCAGTGCTCTGTTCTGTGACACCTGTGTTCCCTCTTTACTGAAAAATGACTTAAATCTCTATGTNGCCAACATAGACAAGAGATAGAGGATAATCCATAACCAATTGTTAGACAAAGTGCATCTGTGTCAAAGTGATACCACATATCATTGAAACCGTATCACCGGGGGATTCTTGAGATCCAGAAAACAGGGCATGATTTGTGAAAGAATACCTGCTTGACAGCATGAAGTACTGGGTGCAACTCTCTGGTTTGTATTTTCTCAATGATATCTGCAGTGCTGCTCTGGCTGATAAACAGCTCCCCATTTATTGTCAGCAATCTGTGAGCACACCAGCCACTGTATCTTTGATGTGACTGAAGCAGTAGGGCCTGTCTTCTCTAGGAAATTACTTCAGACTGTCTGTTCTGGCTTTGTATTTGTTTTTTCAACAATGCTGATTACCTATAGCATGAGGAGCAGGGAAAACATCTTTGAATCTATAGAGGTGTCCAGTCATGGACTGAAATTTGAGAAAAGCAGACTACTTGGGTGTTGAGAAATAAATTAAAAAAAAATTTACTTTAAAACCACTTAGATTCAGAAAACATCTGAATGAGAGCAGGCATAAAAAAATGCCAAAATATGCTTAGCTCTGCTGAGAAAGAAGTGGTTCTATTTAACAGGCAGATGATTTAATAAATAAAAATAATTTTGAAAAATGATGAATCCAAAATGGGGAGAATTATTAAAACTATCTACCGTGTTTGCTATTTTAAATTAAAATTAGGATTTTAATTTAAATTAAAATTAACTTTTAATTATTTACTGGTTTTCCTATAATTTACTTCTCTCTTTCCACCGAGATTTTTTTAGCTTGTGATGCTTCATAGGGCTTCTCTTCAAACTTAGTGGTAATTGGGTTTGGAGTGGGTGTGGGAGGTGAAGATTTAAATTCATCAAGATATGAATTCTTGGAACTTATGAGTTTTTATGACTTTTTTTAAGCCTTGCCGAAACAGAAGCAGTTTGAGCAACTATTTCTTGAAGCAGGAGTCAGAAATATGTTTTCTCTTCTCTTTTCTGTTTTTGTTTTGTTGGTTTTTTTTTTCTTCCCCCTGCTGCAGTAATTCCCAGAAACCCTCTTTGGGGGGTCTCCAGAAAGGAGTAACCAAAAGCCTCTGATCATAGTGAATCATTTTTAGAGCAATGTATAAATTTTATTTTAACAGCAACCACTTTTCTGATAGTAACACAGTCTCTTTTAATTACATCTGTCTTCTTTCTCACTATGATCACCAGATTCAGGATGCATTGGTGTTGAGGGAAGGCAGAAAGCTGCGGTTGCCAAGAGCTGTCTGTGGCACATTTTCAAATGCAATATGTAAATCTGTGTGATACATATTCTTATTGATTGCCATGTATTTAAGCTGATAGTTCGAGGGAAAACCCACTCTAAAAGTGTGTCTGTGGGTGATAGATTGTGTGTGTTATCTGGCCCTCACAATTCTTGTTTACTTGTAATATATTATTGTACTCATGTTTTGCTGTAGCACCTCAGTATTAAAATGTGAGGTATTTTTGAAAAAAAGAGCTTGAAGTTGACAATTTAATAGATCCTTTTTTTCTGATATCACAGCTCAGCCCACTTTGTGTTTATCTTTTTTCCTTATAGGTTCTGTGTCTTTAACCTTGATGTTCTCCCCAAGTCCATTAATTAATTTAAACATCTCCCAAAACAGACTTAAAAAAGTAAATGTTGCAAGCGAGAGTTGTCTATTTCAGTTTACAGAGTATCTATACAATATTGCTCCATTAAAGCAAACATCATGCAGAATTTAATGCTCATTCTTGCATAATCTTTTCACAAAGGTTTACAAATTCCCAGTAATCGTAAGTAGTAACAGCAAAGGATGCACAGAGCAGCACTTCTCTCTGACAGCTTCAGAAGTCTGAAAATGCTTCAAGTGGGCTAACTTTCTGCTTTTGCTGCTTCCTCCACAAACATTTGTAAAGATGATTGCAGAACTCCCAGTGGGTCCAGCTCTTCCGTTGCTGCTGGTGTGCCATAGCTGAAGTGCTTGGGCAGTAGCCATGCTGCCTAAGGGAACACGAAGGCAGTAGGGCATGTGGAGTCCAAAGACAATGAATGTAGCCCACCCATGGCCACGCTGATGCTAGAGATGCTTCTGTGTGCAAGCTAGCAGTATCCTCAGGTGTCATTCTCCAGCCTCTCAGTTCAACTTGCTAGAAGAAGGCAGCCATCCAGAATACCTTACCGTTAGGACAACTGCAGCCTAACTCCTCTGACTGCAGCTGTGCTCTCAATGTTGTGTGTTGCACAAAAGTCTTGTAGCTTTACACAACACCACCCACTCACCCTTCCCCCTCCCACCTACCGGGGGTAGGAGAGAGAACTAATGGGGTGAAGGGAAAGGAGACTCATGGGTTGAGGTAAGAACAATATAATAACTAAACTACAATAATATTGGAAATAATAATAATGATTATAATAATAGTAATATATACAAAGATACAAATGAGTGATACACGGTGATACTGCCCACCACCTGGTGACCAAGGCTCAGCCCGTTCCTGGCTAACAATACCAGAGCAGAGAGAGTCCCGAAACCACAATCCTGGAATGGAGATAACAGCTGAGAGACTGAGACAACCCTGAGAGAGAGGTGACCCAGAGGGAGACAACCCGGAGCACTTCTGAACAGATCCTCATCTATATAGTGGGCCTGATGTGCATAATATGGAATAGATCATTGGACAATTTGGGTCTCAATCCTAACACTAGGTTAATAATTGGGGCTGTGCTCCCTCCCAGCTTCTCCTGCACCTGCAGACACTGGCACAGCAGAGAAGCTGAAAAGTTGTTGGCAGCAACTATAAACATCAGTATGTTACCAGCCTTCCCAGCACAAATCCAAAACATAGCCTCTTACTAGCCACTATATAAAGAAAATTAACTCTATCTCAGCTAAAGCCAGGACAAAAGGCCTCGCTCTGGAAGCTGATGCTGGCCCCATTTGAACGTACCCTGCTTTCATTTTTTTTTTGCAGAGGCTGTTGTGTGACAACCTTCTTCTTATCATGCCGTGAAACTCTGCCTTGGGTTCAATGGAGCCCTATGGCCCATGCTTTGAGACCTTGACATCAATCAAGTTGGTTTTTTGCTTCTTAGTCCTCAACAAGGAGAAAAGCACTTTCAACTGCATGTCAGTCTCTCTTCTTTCAGCTGGTGCTTTTCTAGTTTTTCTTAAATGGAAAAAATTATAACTGTGCTATTTTGTCTCCCTAATCTGACTGTTCCAGTGATAGAGTTACAGGTATTCAGGAACTCACCATTACAAGCAATACTTCTGAGGATTGTGCTGGGGATTCCACATGCCCCTTGAAAGCAGCAAATTCACTTCTGAAGAGGCCTCCCTAGAAGCTTGTTCATCATAAAAGAAAGAATTTGAAAATTCAGTGGAAAATAATTTTTAGATTTTTCAGGGTTCTAATAGTTCAGACAATGAATTATTTACGATGTAGAAAATAAATTTATGTTGACTTGACGTACTTAGGAGGCAGGAGTTGTAAAATACATTGTTCTAGCAGAGGAATAGTACCTGTTAATTTTTCAAAGGTTATGTCACTTTTACTAAATGAAAGTCTAAAAAGAAGCAATCTAAATGTACAGTTGTCTGTCAGCAGTTATTCCAGGTGCAAAGATGTGGATTTTTCATTGTTATACCTTAACATGCACAAAACATGTTAAGGGATCCCTATCGCCTGCACAAAGCATGAGCTTTGGTGAAGTTTGATAAGACTCATAGAGGAACTCAGGCTTTGTACTGGTCCTGTACATAATGCAGTTTCACCCAGAAAAAAATCAGCTACAAAAATGGGAAAATTGTAAGATGGGAAAAGAGACCACCAAACAGCAAAATCATTCAAGAGGTTGCCTACATTAGGGAGCAAAAAGTATTCTGGAAGGATTTCACTTTGAAAATGTAACTTGAAAGACTTGGAGAAGCCAAAAATCTAAGTAACTACACAACCTGGAAACTATTACATTACAGTTGCTCCTTTCTGAATTTCACTTTAAAAGACCTGTCTTCCTATAGTAGGACATCATATAGTCAGAGACTGGAAGATTAGGGTCTCTAGAAAAAGCTGGTGGACTCTACATGTTAGTAAATCTAGGTAGCTGATTGATGGTGTGTGGGGTTAATGACAACACTGTAATTTTTCTAACAACAGAATTTGCTTCTAGGTAAGTAGATTACCTTTCTTTAAGCTCAGACAGGAAGACAGATAACTAGAAAAATATGTAGCTAGGTGTTCAATGAAAAACATTAGAACTGCTTTTGACAGCCCATCATTCTCATCTACACATTGCTATACATCAGGTTATCTGTTCTTAAATGTAACTTAAAAATACTATACGAGAAGATTTTTCTGAGGCCCATCTGGAAGGGTCTACAAGATCCTTTGTAGAAATTGCAATGATGAAGATATTCAAAGCTATGTTGTTTCTGGTACATGATAGATGGAGAAAAAAAATTTTCGTAGGAAAAAATATTTCTTCACATAGTCAACATGTACTTTGAGCCCCTGGTACACCTGTTTCATCAGACTGGTTACTTTCATTCTTGAAAATTTGCCTGTACATCTGCAAAGTAATATTTTAGTTATGTAGGCTTTCACATATGAAGTGACTGACATCCATTTTGTTTGAACATTAATTTTCTGGAGCATCAACACGCAACCGGGCTGTGACACAGGTATGCTAATAATTGCCTGGATACCTTGAAGCTCAAGAAGGTGCATTACGTTCTGGGTTATTCCAGTAAATAATAGTTTTTCTGGGCTGTGACTGCATTCAGTCTAGCAGAACATCTTTGAAAATACAGACTATGAAGACCATATTTTTGTCAATGTGTTCCTGGTCCTTCTATCTGCAAACCTCTGCTATAAAGAAGTCACTGTCTTAATGTGCTGTTCTAGTGCAGACCAAAGTGATGGCAGAGAACATAACTTCTACATCAAAGACAGCCCTGCTCTGCCTGTGTCAGTGTACTCACTGAACCGAGCATTGCTCATGTTCAGTCCTTCTGCACTACTTTAATTTTTTTTAAAAACACAACATCTTGATTTTATTTTCTGCCAAGAAAAAATTCTGAGCACAGCAAAATGGTTACCAGAGAACAAAATTACAATCTTTATAGTTATTGAATAACTTTTTTTGCTCCTGGAAAAAATAGTAGTGTCCAAAAGTTGTCAAAACTTGGCATATTTGAATCTGCAGTTGTGCGAGTTACATACAGAATTTTAAAATTGTTATGCCAGTGCATTTATAGGCTTTCTATTTAAATTGAGCTTTTATTAATGTGTGCCGTGTACCTAGCTTGAAAAAATTACTTATTCTGCCCATTTGAGTACTAATCAGAACTGCCTATATATAAAATGGAGAAATGCCTCCCCTGCAAAGAGTAGTGTAAATTCTTAAATAGTTGTTCTCCCAAAGTATGGATGAATGGAAAAAATGCAGTCAAAGTGATCTAACAATAGGTGACTTTTTACAGAGCTCTTTTCCTTGAGCATCAGCCAGTGAAATATATTCTGTGTACATATATTAATATCCTTTGTAAACAAGAAATTTGTTTAGAGCCAGTGTAGGGGGTGAAAACGTTTTACTATGCATCACAATGTTCAGTTATATCTGGTATGGAATTTTTACTATTTACAGATAAGTTATCATGTGACTTTTCACAGTGTGAAATTAATCACACTGACTGTTAAAAAAATAAAAGATTAATTGGTTTTATGTAGTGTTGTATCATTTATTGTGGTAGCTGTTAAAAATAGATAACCAGAGGCTAATAGATGTTAATGATCCCTTTCACTGTTAAAAAAATCAATGTTTCTTGGATACAGAATATTTTAATGTGTTCTTTTGGTTTAAAAGTGTTTGATTTGAAAATACCCAAAGTAATAAGACTGCATTTACAAATCATCTTAGTTTTGCAAATACTTGAATTTTCATGTCAGGTTTAATAAATATTTTCTCTGCAAATTAACCATGCACTTCAAGAAAGGAGAAGACTGGGCATGTTACTACTTGTCTTCCAATAAGAGAAACAGATACTCAGCATTTATTTTTTTCTTAAAAAATTATTTTATGTGTGTTCACATAACTTTTTAAGGACCATATCATCTAGGTTAAGTAACCTTTCCCCAGCTGTTATATATTTCTTTCAAACTTGTGGAGAGCAGTTAGATTTTCAAACGTAAATAATTAAAATTGTAAGCTATTGAGTTATTGACAAACACTGAGCTATAAATCAAGCTAAAAAATTCTACAATCAGGGTTCAGTGCTCTGAAGCACTGTAAAATAATAGTATTTGTGTTCAGTGATGCAAGTAGCCACAATTAAGCAGTTCACTTGACAAATGAGATAGTTCACTTTGTTTTTCACGTAATTGAATTGTACATGCTTGGTCACCATTGTCTCCTTCCCTGTAGTTTTGGTTTCTAGCCATTTAAACATACACATTTATTAAAAAGAGAGCAATTACATTGGTGTTGGCCATTGGCTCTAGAAATGCAGACATCAAGAACTGTACCTTAAAATGTTGTGCAGGGTAAAAATCACTACTAGCCCTCCAGAAAAATTCTTAATTTTCTTACCAAAAGTCCAATGAGCATCTAGGACTCTGTCACTAACTTAAATCAAATGTGAAAAAGAAAAAAACCCTGAAGGATGTTGATATTAAATCGCTTGTACCAAAAGAAATATATAGACATTGCTTCTTCACTGTTTATTTTAGTAAGCAATGATATTTGCATTTCAGCAGTCCTGTCTCACCTTACTGTCTTGTGTCCCTTTTTTCTATGTTTGCAGTCTGTTTATTGTGATTTCTGAATTTGTAACATATCAGTAAGTTTTGTTTGTTTGTTATGTTTGTGTTTAACAAACTGTACTGCTGAAAATCTAAGTTCAGGATTTAATTTTGAGATCACAAAAAAAAAGCATTTTCCATCTGGGTGGGAGAAACATATTAATTAAATACAAATATTTTCAGTAGCAGTGAGGAAACAGAAAGGTAATTGTAACATGGTAGTTATTTTTTCCTATGTCTCATTGAAAAAGGTGATCTCAAAAACCCAGATTCCTCCAAAGTAATATAAGGAATTTAATTGTGAACAGTCACAGAATACACCTAGGATACAGGTATAACAATCAGACATGCATTTGTAGGTAAGACTGTAGCTGGAACCAACAAACAAAGGATTTTGTCAGTCCTTTAGCTCTGACATGTGAGGAGTTTTTTGTGACTGAGGAGTACCACGTTGAGTTTGGGAGAAATAAGGCAGGCATGTGTTGTGTGGTGCAGGCTCACTAGCTTGCTGAGTTATGTTTTGTGGGGCATGATGCCCATAGGCTCTCAGACAATTCCTGCACAAGCATTTCACCTTTGCCAAAGAGGTCATCAATTTTTGCATATGTGTCTCCCAAGAAAGTCCCAGAGAAGTGCACCCGCAGTTCTCTTTGGAAATTACTGAGAAGACCAGATGTTCCTCCCCGCATGGCCTCCCGCTCACATCAGTAGAAAGCACTGATGGCACGGTGTTTCTTTTTCCCATTGCAGGCCCTACCAGTGTGGACACTGCTCCCAGTCTTTCTCCCAACCTTCAGAGCTGAGGAACCACGTGGTTACGCACTCCAGCGACAGGCCTTTCAAGTGTGGCTACTGCGGTCGTGCCTTTGCTGGTGCCACAACCCTCAACAATCACATCCGGACACACACTGGGGAAAAGCCCTTCAAGTAAGTACTTGAAGCCAGCAGCCCTGGCCAGCTGATGCTAGAGAGGGACATGCGTTGCTGGTATTTGTTAGAATCACCGGTCCTTGCCATCTCATGGCAGAGGTTTTCCTTGAAAGCCAAGGTCAGACCTCCAGATAAATCCATTAACAATGTAGTTAAAATCAGAATTAAACCAGGCTTGTTTTCGGACACCTTCCAAGCCCTGAGCAGTTTTCTCTCCTCTGATGAGAACTTGGTTGTTTTAGTTAGGTAACAAGCTACTGCCCAAGAACCATAACTGAAAATACACTCGAACTGGGACAGGCTATACTGTAAGAAGATTAATATGATTCTTTGATGTCTATATGTTGAAGTAGATGAAGATTCACAGAAAAGCTAATTTGGATCTGATTAAATATTGGGGAGAAATATGTATATGATTTTAGTCTCAGAATCACTGCATAGAAAACACAATTCTGGCTTGTAGCATAAGTTTTGAAAGATAATAATAAATTGTTAGTGTTCAGCTGTCCCAGATACATAAAAAAACAGGCACCTGATTGAGATAGTTTTTAATTAAACAGACTCTGCTTTTTTCTGCAGTCTCTGTTTATTGAAATTAAAGCCAAGCATACACCTCAAGCAGAATTTTTCCCTCTGTGTTCACCTCCAGCCATAGCACAGCTGATGCAGGTGAATTTTACCTTCTGTTGTGCAAGTCTGCCTGCCAAACAGGAGGTGTTTTCCAAGACAGAATACAAGTTTTCCATATTTATATCTGTGTCTTTGCTGAACAGAACGGCACAAATATTATGGATATTGTACCTGGAACAATCCCACTTAGGAAGAAAAATAATGTATTGATAACAATGTATAACGTATTGATATCACTTCTTTTGGAAGCTACCCGATGTTCCTAGAGGAATGGGAATAAGTGTAGAAGAAGGTGTGTGTCTCTCCCAGTTCTCCAAGGACTGTCTGTCCTCCATCTGCTTTTCTCCATCTGTCTTTCTCTACTGCTTTTGCCGTACTGTGCTCTCAGTCTGGTTAATGTAAAAGAGCTCAGCCATGGGGCCTGTCAGAACCCCTCATAACAAGCTCATTAGAGATACCAGTAGAGATGCTTTGCCTCCATATATGGTTGAAAGGAAGCATAGCCTCCATACGTGTCTCTGCTGGGGGCAAGGGGACAGAGCCAGGAACCAAATGCTGCATATCCACTACAAAAGAGCTTGCATACCAGAAATCAAGGCTGGGATAATGTTGTAGGTGGCAAAACACAGAAACTCACAGCATCTAAACACAGACTCCTCTGGAACCAGTGTGTTGAATGTTCAGAGCCTGTAGAAAGTGAGCCAAAAATAGCATGAGCCATCAGATTGATTTTATCTAGTTGCTGTGTAAATAGATTTTAGTAATTAATGGAAGAGGTTTCCGGGTCAAAATGGAAAATAGATTTCTTTTAATGTTAAGGTGTTACTTATGTGTAACCTTGTTGACTCCACTTAATTTTTTTCCTTAACATCCTGTTTTTGTCATGTTCCCAATAGATCTGCTATTTTGCCCCATTTAGAGTCATTATTTTTCCCCTTTGATTTAGTAGTTTTTTTCCCCTTTTCCAAAATGGTCTTGACTACAGCACAGTTTCATTTTTGAAAGGGCCTAATGTATGTACTACAATTAACCAGTGGTCTGGGATTTGTTTGTTTGTTTTGCCCTGCTTATGCTAAAGTATTTACTAGGCCAGAATGTATCTGCTCATTCGTAAAGGTGCAGGGCAAAGCAACAAAAAATGTGGATGCCTTGTACTGCTTTTTTATGGTGCATGGCATAATTTCATTCTTGTAACATTTTTATTTAGTTTCTTCCTTAAACTCAAGAAACAGTAGCACTAGTTTCTCTCTGGAACACTTGTTGAAGTATTTGCAGTAAACTGACTAGTAATTTCGCATGAAGCTAAAGCTGGAGCTGCAGATCTTCCAATCCCTGCTAGTCAGATAAGGGGACACATGCCCTGATCCTGCAAGCCATTCAAAAGGGTAGATTCGCCTCCATCAGGACTGCTTCCATTTGAGAGGTGGGGCAGAAAACTTATCCAGAAATTGATCCACCCTCTCTGCTGGAGGAAAAAGAGATAGCTGCAGGTCATCTTGATGTCTCACTGCCATTTAGATACTAGTTTGAAAAGGAGAGGTCCACGACCTGGTTTTAAGCTTAGGAAAAAACCTCAAAAAATTCTAGTAAGCAAGAACCATAAATGGGTCAAACAAGATTTCTGTCTCTTGGTCCTGCAGTTTAGGTTATTAATGTTTGTTTACAAAGGGATTTTGAGTGTACACTTACTCCCCCAAAAATGCAAAATGGAAAAGTCCATTGAGATGGGTTTCTGTACCCCAAAAAGATCTATATTTGTGGCAATGTACTTCTGTTGAATAATATTTTTGCTGTTAGTAAGAACAACCATGCATGGATAATGCTAAATTACTTAAATTCCAGCTAAGTTATTTTGAAAATAACTGGCATAATTTTAAAGGTATTACTAAATTCAGTTTCATAGGTGAAAATGGGCAACTGGACAGCTAACTTGCATCTACTGTGAATGCAAACTCATTATTTCTAATGCAGTAAGGTGGTTAGGTTTGTATGTGGCATTTGGACAAATTAGTGTTCATGGATTAAGCAGGCAATGTCAAACACTAAGTGTATGTTTTTATGCATATTATTTTCAGAAGTTGGTTTTAAAAACAGTGAACATAGAGTGACAGTATTTTAAAATATTTCATATTGTTATTTAAGAGGAAGTCTGTGATTGGCTAAAAAAGCTTTTTCAGTGAGAAGGCGCTTTCTTTTTAGGTCCTAGGTAACTTTGGATGTATGGTGGAAGACTTTTCTATTTGCTTTTCATTCCAGATAACAATGCTAAGTGAGGTTATCTGTAGTCAAAGCTTTAGCTGCGTTGCCTAGACTGCAGGTCCAGTTAGAAGGGATTTCTTTTCATGTCATCACAAGCTATCAAGTCAGCCTCACCACTGCAAAGCTTTTGTGTATTCTTATCTTACTGAAGTCTCCACTATGGCTGCTAGTCTGGGAACAAGGCTCTTAGGCAAATTAAAAGTTAGGAGAAAAAGGGAAATTATTTGCCATTCCTGTTCTCTTAAATTCTTCCCCTCCAGTCTCTTCCATTTCAGCAAAACTGAAGTTAGATTAGTTAGGGAACTTGCCTGCAGAATCAGTATTATTCTGGTTGACATGGTGGTTTTCATTGTTTCTTACTGAAATACGAAACTGGGGAACATTCATTTCAGGTTGAATATAGATGTGACATTTCAGCTTTGTCCTGTGTTTTAGGTTTTATAAACCCTTTAAAATGATTTTAAAAATTAGTGTTAAATGCAGGTCTTGAATGAAATCTTTAAATGTTTATTTTGATAATATCTAATGAAGATATTTTTTCCTAAAATAGATCTCCAGCATTTTCTTCAACCAAAGTCTTTCACAGAGGTTGACATAAACTTGGGAATTAAACCAGTCCTGTCTGTAATCCTCAATGTCAATGTTCTGAAAGCACTGTGAAGCAAACAAGCAGACTAATGGCAGTGAGGGCTATCGAAACAAACTCAGAAAACCTAGCACCTTAGAAATATCCAAAACCTATGGATGTTCATGTTGTTTGTGAATTTTGTTTACGATCCCCACCAAAGCAAATCACATAAGGAATCCTTGTGGTAGAATGAAGTCTTGTGTTTGATGGGCTTGAGTGTTGTAGTACAACAGTGCTCCTTACAATTAAAATGAAGTTACACACACACAGTGAAAAAATATAACATGGATCCATTTTTTACTCAGGGCATCTAATGATGTGAGGACTTTTAAACTGCTTTTTTGTATTTATACTGTGTCAGGGGCTGCTTAAATTACTCTCAAATGCCATCAAATGGCTTAAGTGGAAATTCAGTGGTCTTTCAGTTAATATGTATCATTATTGCCAATACTTCTGTCTACACTTAAGGCTTAACCACAAATTTGGTGTATGTCTAATAGCCAGGCTCAGCTCCACGGTTACTTAGTGAGTGGTTGCAGGAGTGGACTTGTTTCCCTTTCTGACTGTTTTGGCTACTGTTGAACCTTCCAACACAACATTAAACATGTATGTCTTGTCTTGTAGAAACACACACACACAAAATCATACACACACACATAGACACAGGTCATCACAGTGGTTATTCTGCTACAAGAGGGTGGGAAAGGATGGTTGATGGAGGGAAAGAGTGCATCGTAATTCAAAAGAAAAAATTTTTCCTCCCATTGCTACCTACCATGAGATAGCTATGCTGACTGCTGTGACACTCTACTCTCTTCGCATCCTTTCCTACCAGTTTGTAACCAGCAACAACTTCTCTTGACCACACTGGGAAGAGGAGTCAGGGCCCTAACACAGGTACTTAATATATCCAGAACTCTAGTCATGAAAACACCATCCGCACTCTTTGCAAGTGCCTAGAGAGTACTAGGCACATTGGGTACTATCTGAAGGTTACCAGGGTATATGAGAAAGACAGAGGAATTTTAGGTGCTTTGCCAAAGGCCATATTCTGACCTTTGCCCAAGGGCTGTGTAGTGCAGACAGCACAGCCCGACCAGCAGGAACACTTGGCACCCACATGACTCCCATACAAAGGGCAGATGCTTGTAGCAAGAGATTTATTCTTTTCTGGTCTCCCTTTAGCATCCTTCTTTCCTGTGTCTGTATGAAAGTGTCCCAGAAGAGTCTGTAGCTAGGAAGTTAGAGTACTCACGTGGCAGAAGCAGCTTGTAGATAAAGGATGGGAACTTGCATCTTAAAGGAATACAGTGAGTCTTGCTCTGTCCTTTCAAGAGCAATGCAAGGTTCTGAGTTAATACTGTGAACAGTCCTAGTTTCTCAGGCAAGCTCCAGAAAGGGTAAGGACGTCTGCCACAGCTTCATGGCCAGCAGTTTTAATGAGTAACTCTAACCCTAACCCGAACCCGAACCCTAACCCTAATCCTCACCTTACAGTCTTTCTCTGATTCACATATTGTCCCCTAGGTATCCTGATATAGTATATTTCATTTATTTGGATAGGTACTTAGGTGTTGCTACACCTGCTTTTGTAGGTTATTTTGCGGCTGTACCACTTACGACTTGGTTAGGCAAGGATCCAAGCCTTCTGTTACTCAGCAAGCAAAATGCTTGTCTTTGTAGACTTCAAAATAACAAAACTAGATGGCAGTATCTCATACAGACTAAGTTAACCCCCCAGCCTTAAAATTGATTCCAATGCCTCTGTGACAGATATATATATACACACATATAAAAAAATACAATAATTTGCAAATTTGTCAGGCAATGAAAGGTAGTATATTTTGACACACTAATCCAGTAACTAATCAGTTTTCTAATAAACAATCAGCAGTACACTAATGTATCATCAGCACTTCAGGAGCTCTGGAGAGTGGATGATCTGCACATAGATGTTAATGAATACCCCAAAAATCATTAAGTAATCAATACTTCTGAGTTATTTTCATTGAGCTGATAGGTCTGATACATTAAAGCTGACATTTTACATTTGTCAAGATCACAGTGCAGTTTTTAACAGTGGAACAGGCTGCTAAAAATATTCCATGAAAGACAACCAAAGAAACACAAATTAAAAGTGTTGACATTTTAGATTGGTACAGTAGCTTGGATGAATGACTCTGTACTGTCTGTCCTAAATGTTCCCGAAGCAGAAATTTCTTACTAAAAATTACTAATGCAAAGAACATTACACAATTATGCATATGAGTAAATATTTTCCTTTTCTCTTTTTTTTTTATTTTGTAAGCAGCTAGATCAGTGACAGTTCACTTTCTATCATTCACATCAGTGAAGAGAGAAAGATGAATATGAATTAGCTGAGCCCGTTGTTTTCCTCACTTCTCATTTGAAGGTGAAGAATTCATTGTAGTGATGCCTTTATGATAATCTTCTTTGAAGATAAAATATCACACAGCACCATTAAGTCAAAGGTGGCTTTTGGAACGAGTGGCATACAAGAAGAATCTGCTGCATCTGTATTTGTGACTCATCAAACGCCTCTATCTAGTGCTCAGAATGCAAATTAAGAGGGCAGTATTTGGGAGATTAAATACAGTAGATTCTCTTTTAGAGCAGGGATAGGGGATTCATTCCAAGCTAGTAATAATCCCCCTTCCTACCCCCTCCAAAATTCAATGGCTTTGTTCATTCATTCACACACTATTTTTTGTTGCAGATTATGGTTCTCTAAAGAGAGGACAGGGTAGAAAGAGTGACAACATAAAAGAAAGAGAAGCAAACACTGGTGACTGCATGAGTTCTTGCTCAACCCACAGATTTCTCAAATAGTGTGAATGTTTTCAGATAATTAAGTAACCACTAACTCTGTGTACCTATTTAAAATGAACCCTCCTGCATAGTCAGATCAGATAAACAAAGAGTTTTCTCTTGTTCTAGCACTGAATGATTATTGCTTTGTGATTTCTCTTCCTCCAGTAGGCAATTGTGGATTTTAAATTAGCAGAAGGTGAAATTCTATTTGTCATCAATTTCTCCTAGGGGTTACAGAGCAGAAAACTGCAGACAAGCTGCTTCTTTGATGGCTCACTCTTAAAAATCTCTTTTTGTTCTTTATCTATTTGAACTGACAGTGATCAGAGCTACAGCAGGACAGGCCTCTCTGGAGAAATCACCTTCCCCCTGACTATTGACAGATTCCTCTGTTCTGAATCAGACAGGCCTTGTCCCATCATAGGCATCAAGGCCTTGGAAGTAGCCACCAATTAAACCTCTTGAGCCAGTAAAATCTGAAGCCACTTTTGAGTGTCTGTTCTGATTAGGCAGGATGAGGCAAAGCCCATCACCCCCCCACCCCAGAGCAGCTCCCTGGTCTCAATTTTCTCTCTTGTCTTCACCAGGTGCGAGAGGTGTGAGAGGAGCTTCACACAAGCCACCCAGCTGAGTCGACACCAGAGGATGCCCAATGAGTGCAAGCCAATAACAGAGAGCACAGAATCAATTGAAGTGGATTAACTGATTGACTGGTTGGAATTAAACTGCAAGGAAAGTCATGATTAAATGTCACGGACACTTAAGCAAAACCAAAGATTTCCTCTGAGCAACTTTCAATCAGTCCCAGAAAACCAAAAGCAGTAATAAAATAAGTAAGATGTTAAGAGATATTGATCCTGGCGTGGAAGTGAGACCAAGAAAGAGATTATTTATTTATGACTGGGGATGAGTCTTATTTCAATTGACAAGTTACTTGGGACTGTTAACTTTTCAAGTCCCACCATGTATTGCTTTAATTCTAAAAGCCTTTATAGTTGTTATTTAATGCCAAAGGGAGGAATCTCAAGGGTTCTTCTGCCCATAGTTATGACTGAGAATGCACATGGACTTGTTTATTGTTGCACCTTTTTTTTTGTAGCATGACTCAAAGGACCCAGATGTAATCCATAGGTTTGGCTGGGCTGGGCTAAGTAGATCTTGATATGGCTATAACAGAAATTGCTCTGTGGAATGGGAAGTGATCAAGAGCTATATCTGGTTCAGTGTCAGCCTCCTCAGACCAAAGGGCATTTCATTTCTGTAGTCTCATGTCTCACACTGTGTGCACTTTTTCATGCAAGTAGTTTCATTCAATAGCATTGCGTTGGCACAGATATTCTGGGGGGGAGGGAGGGGGGAAGGTACGTTGTATATCTGCAAATATACGTTATATAAGAAGCCAGTAGGAAAACTATGTTAAACTAATAGAGCTCTCAAGTTCAGTCTAATAGCTATAAAAGACAGAGACACTAGAAAGTATTTTGAACATTTAAGGTTCCAGTCTACATGTAAATTGTATTATGAGGAGTGAAAAACCAAGATGAATTTTTTTGTTTGGGTGATTGGTTTAGTAGCTTGCTGATTTCTAGGAAAACTGATCAGAACTCCGAGCTGTAGTCCACTGGTATTTTTACTCTGTTGGTTTGGATCAGATTGAAAATGCTCCTGTATTAAATGAAACTTTCAACATACTTGGGCTGAACTTCAAAACAAAAGCTAAATCTGAACTCAGATACTTTGTAAATGGCTTGAAGGCTTCATAGGATCTATTTCATGGAAACTTGCCTGGTACGGTTGTGAATGAAAGGAATCCAAAATGTTCCTAACATCAATGCAAAAAGCTCAGATGTCATTACATTGATTCAAGGTAACAATTTCTGTATTGGCTTTTTTCAAGCTTTTATGCTTGATGTATTTCAGATTTCATGATTTTATCTAGTCAAAGATTGGGTTTCACTTTTAGAGAACAGCATTTTTTGTTTATATATTGATTGTCTCAATGCTAGAGCTGTAGTTTGATAAAAATAATAATAAAAAAACCACAAAAAAAACACCACCACCACCGCCAAGAAGCAAAACCTAAATAGTTCTGAGGTCATGCTATATCATAAAGTAAAACTGCAAAATAAATTTATGGAGATTATGGGGATTAAAACATTCATTCAGTTTTGTACCAAAACTGAAGTGCTGGGTGGCTCATAAGGGCTCAGTTGATTATATTAAATATTTTTAAAACATTTATGGGGATAATTTAAATATTTAGAGAATTAAGTATTCAACTCTGTAAAGGGCTAGACAGAATCAGCTACAATTTTAATAATAGGTTCAGATCATTTATGAATTCTGAAAGAGCTGAAACAGAAAAAGAGCATACAGTAAAATTAAAATACATTTAAAAGGAATTTAAAAGCTAAGACTTCCTTACATCAGGATGTTTGTTTATCATATTGCAGAAACTACACTGCAGAATCTGGAGTTTCCAAAGCTTTACGGGGAATTACTTCAGGAGTTACTATCTTTGTGTTTGGCCATTGGAAACATAAAACTGTGGAAAAAAATATTTTTTTATCATTGTTCTAGCAAGTACCAGATTGTATCATAAAGAGGCTTCGGCCCTGTGAGTTTTTCAGCTCTGTTTCTCAGTGCGGAGATATTGTGAACAATTCTGTCATCACTTGCCTGATTTTATCCTCCAAGCTAGGAGAGATTCTTAGCTACTCTATAAATATGTTTGTTTGTTTGTTTGGTTTTTAGGTTCAAAGAAGTATGGAAAGCTGGGTAGGAATTGTATCTTAAAGGTGACTATTTGAACATTGTTGTGTTCCTAGCAAGGCTGGTCAAACAGAAAAAACAAAAATCTGATCCTAAACCTTTCAGACCCTCACACCTGCTGGTTCACACCCTCCCTTATTTAAGAAACTTAATAATGTAAAGTGACATCTTGGTGGGACACTAGCTTTTAGTTAATGTTTGAACAGCAGCTGTAGATCATTTCTGCAAGCAATGATATTTTCACCAAAAAAAAGGCAGAAATTTATAAATAGAGTAAGTGGGAAAAGAGATACATCATCCTCTGAAAAGCAAATGTGAACTATCTGTTAGGTCACTGACGTGTGCTGTTGCATTATCTAACTGCTCTCTCTGTTCAGGGATGTGGTCAGTGGTAGTGCAGAGCACTCAGCCTCTTGCAGAAAGGGATTTATATTGAATTCTATAATACAAATAGCACTTAAGTATGTGCTTACAGATATTGCAAGTTCCCTGCTTACTCACGTGTTTTTAATTAAACATATGTCTAAGTATTCTGCTGAAGGGTGTGAAGATAAATTATTTCAAGATTTACTGGATTTTTTTTTTAAATGCACCTGAGTAGGATTTCTGCAGAACTTACTTTTTTTTCTTCTAGATAATTCTTTCTTGTGTAAATCACTATGTTGTGCTAGATGCCTAAGGACAGTTTCAGTTATTGTATAAATTTATACACGGCACTTTCACAACAGATTTGGCAGCATACAACAGCAATTCATTGAAAACCTATTATTTCACCTTGGGTTCAACATCTGGCATTCTGTTACAACATAGCAAATGTAAAACTAATGTGGACTAGCTAAAATACATCCTAGGTTTGGACTAAAGAGAATCTAGTTCCTGTCTGCACTTCCCAAGCACTGAGTGAGTTTCTGTTCATGTATCGACAGAACAACCATACATTTAGGTCTATTATGAATACAGTATGTGTTTGTACACAGTAAACTGAAGCAGTGAGTACAATTATCTTTAAATGTAGTGATTATGTGCTTGCCATTTCAGAATTTCTGAAGCACTTGGCATCTCTGTTTTGTAGTTTGGTAAATAAATACAAGCTTGTTTTTGGGTTTTTTGTTTGTCTGTTTTGCTTTGTTTTGTTTTGTTTGTTTTGGTTTTTTTCCCCAACCCTGAACACGTTGGAAGTCATATTTGAGAATTGTGCCCAGTTCTCTTTTTTTCTTCAGTGTGGAATTAAATTGTATACATTCATAGAGTTATTTCTTTCAGAAATATGTTAGGTCTTTTAAAAACCTGCAGTTATACATGCTAAATATGATTTTTAAAATACAATTTGATTGTCTTCCCATGAAAGCTGAGTTGAGAATAATGTAATAATTACAACACATTACATACTATAAACTTAGAAGCAATGATGTGTGTATCTTTTATTTTGCTAACATCATCTCTCCTTTTAATTACTATTTATTATTCGTATAGTGCCATTACATTTGTGATGCTGTCTTATAGCTGACAAAATGATATAAGATGAATAAATAGGTGAAAGTCCAAAAGTAAGTCCTCATTGCTTTTGAGAGTCATCAACTGCTACATTTTTGTTTGTTTTTATTTTAAAATTACAATTAGAGCACTCTTCTGTTTCATCCAAATCCTTTATGTAGATAAGATTCCAGAAAAAAAAATATTCTGGAACTGCATGAGGTATTTTTTTGTGTTTTGTCTAGATTTTGGCAATCAAGGCAATTTGAAAAAGTGCATAAATCCACCCAATAGATGTACAGTATGCTGAAGAGGTCCTCTGTTGTAATAAAAATAATAATGACACTGTAATTACAAAGGTAAACAGCTTGCTTGCATTTTTTAAACTTCATAAAATTGCATCTTTTTTACTGCAAAGGACCAATTAATCATGCATGTAGCTGTATTCCTGTGATATCAACTGTAAAAATTACATTGTGTTTAAATGGAAATAACAGTCACCCATTTAAAAGGAAGACAAAGAAATGTAAATATATTTGATTAATAAAACATTTCTATTACCATATCCCAAACCTTTGTTTTATATCAAGGTTATGTATTGGATTTTGTGCATTCTATGCAGAAAACCAAATATGCTTAAATGTGTGTGTATTGAAGGCAGCTTCAAATAATCACAGTACCTTGCTGTAGTTTTCATCATAAGCTTCCAAGCTGGGCTTGCAGATTGGATGTTGCAAACTGACTTGCAGTGAGAAGAGAGTGAGCTCAAGTTCAGTTTTCTTGATGACTGGGTCTCACTGTTCTTATTAATGTAATGCTGAGAGCACAGTGGAGGCATATGCTCAAGCAATTTCTCAACCATGTTTTGGAATTTGTTTGTAAAGGTTTATGATGTAAATCATGTCATATTGTAACCAAGTTTTTCTATTCTGCGCACTATAGTGTGGTTTTGTTATGGATAATGGTCCAAGTCTTGTTTAGTTACCTGAATCCTGATTTACAAGGATCACCATCTAGTGGACTAAGACAGAATTTCAAATCTCCAGTTGATGTGGTGTCTGAGCTCATTTTTAAAAAATAATTCTAAAACCAAAGCTAAAAGCACTAGCCATGCTCCACTGCAAGAGACCTTCAGCACCTTTTTTTAACATTATTTCACTGCTGTTGTGTATGTCAAAGAGCAGCGATTAGTTCACTAAGTCACCCCTTGTTCCACTTGAAAAAATACCACTTGAGTATGAGAAAAATATGTCAGTGCTGTCATTTTTCATGTTATATGACCTTTTACATAAGCACCAGCACCACCACGGTAGAATAATTGCGCGAAACTACTGTTCTTGAGAAAATACTCAGGTAAATTGGCCAGCAGACTGCCTGCTGGTTTGCAAGTAGCAGAGATAGTCAATCATTTGAGGCAAGCTTCTATATATCCAAGGAAAATTCTTTATAACAAGAAATTGTATTGAGCCACGCTGTATGAGATTATACCACCAAACCCACGTAATCTGTCATGAGCTAATGAGACACAAATGTCTAAAGCGGGTGGCGAGTGGAGAAGTCCTTTGGCTGATGGCCCAGTCTAGGATGTAAAAGTGTCCTGGGGTCCACCTTCTTGCAACTCCTTGGGTGCATGATTTAGAAGGGGTGAGGCTCAGGTCTGCTAATATTTTTCTTATTAATTTACCAAAAATTTTTATCTGGATTTAGGGCTAGGAGTTTGCTGCCTTCTTGCTCTTGTCCCTGTATATGTTCACTGAGATCTGGGGAAGAATCAATCCAGTATTAAGGTATGAGAGACCAGCAGAGCAAAATAGCATCAGTTTTATTTTTTGGTTGTTACGGTTTTTTTAATTCAAATAAAGTGTACATTTGCTCCTAAACAAATATGTAGACATCAGCAGCATCCAAGTCAATGCACACTCCACTTAGGTAGCTTCCTTGGCACCACTGAGCATCTGCCAGTTAAAACAAGTTCCAGTGACTTCTTAACACTGAAAACCCAAGCTGTACTTGAACTGATGACCCACAAATGTTGGAGCTGCACTCTAACCTCCATGTATTGAATGTCGATTCTCCCAGCCTCAGGCTCACGTCTTTTCCTACTTGCTAAAGGACAGTCAGCAAAATATTTTGCCAGCAAACATTGGACTAGACTGATAATACAGGGTGCTTAACATACCCAGTTGTCTTGTGAAGCAGAAATATATACCAGCCAATGTACAACAATAATTAGGTGCCTAAGAATAAGCTCTGTACAAGCCAGTGCACTGGATGGGGGTGTTGTCTTTCTCCTCAATACTTCCTGGTGGTAATCCTGACCAGCTAGTTGACCACAGGGTGCTTCTTTGCTCTAAATCATTTGCATAGGTACAAAAACAGCTAAGACAACCACAGATAGCTGGGCACAGCCGCAGCTGGTTTACCATCTATGTAAGACCATCAACAAACTAACGCTGTAAAAGGCCTAGGTATCCAACATGACTGGAATTAATCCAAGGACACAGGAAGGGAAGAGGAACATGTAGTCTGTCATAAAAGGGATCTTTGCACTCAACTCAGTAGATCTCACCTTTGAATACTGCATTACACAAACTTAATTTTTTTGTCAATGTCTATTTTCATTACAGATAATATAACCTGAGAGATACCCAGAGTCTTGGAAAAATGTATTAGTGAATCCTAGGCTATCCTGTCTAGCCATAGCTTTCTCCCAAATGTCTTCTGCCCCACGAGCCACAGTAGATGAGTCTTACCAGTACTTCCCCATAGATTTAAACTTTTCCCAATCTTTAGTCTTCCCCCCCTCATATCTTGGCTCTCATAATTTCCATCTACTATACTTTTATTTTTCTCTTCCCATCTGACATTACCGAATTCACTCATTCTCCTCATCTCTAGAGTTTCTCCAAATAATCTTGCAGATGACCAAGGAAAGAACTTGGATTTGTTTATGCTGGCCCAATGAGTCGCAGAAATACATTTTTTTTCTGTAATCTTAGCCTCAACAGAATGAGTCAAACTATAATAGTCATGCAGAGCCTTCAACCTGGAATTATTTTTTTTAGGGAGCCAAGAATATTTTGGCCTACACCACAAACACTACTAGTGATCAAATATTCTTCTGGAAACTATTTAGCTCTTTTTTTTTTCATTAGACTTCTATCAGGGTAATTGCGTTCTGTTTTTTCCCATGGTAATTAGATAGCCTGTAAATTAAAAATTTCATACACAAAATACTTTCTATTGAGTAAAAAAAAGAGCACAATTAAATGCATGCACTGAGCTATACTTGTAATATCTGTATGTTTGTTTGAGTATTTTTTTACTTTCTCTTTTTTTTTCTTTAAAACATAAAAAGCTAATTTCTTCTGCACATAAGATCTTCAAGAAAGGGGATAATATATTGCTGTAATACTGCACCATAGTTCTGCATAATGAAATGCCACAGTAGTGTCTGATCAGTCAGTGATAAGAACACCATGTAACTCCCATCTCAGTTTTTGAAATTGCTTATGTGATGAAGATATATGTTCCATGAATAGGGAGGCAGATACAACTGAAATCAGTATCTGATTCATTACCATCGGGTTGTTTAAGTTGTTTCTGTTTAATGAACTAATGATACAAAGGAGGCTGCACTACTCTTTAGTAGGAGGTAATCAGATCTGGGAAGCTTAACCTCTGAGGGAAATTTAGCAACATATTGTATCTTCCATTTCACTAGCTTTTCTTTACCTTTTTTGGTGGGTAGAGCTCCCAGAGAAAGATCTTCCAAGTGCACATTTTCAATAAATATTGTTCAGATTGTTTTTAATATTTCCCTCACAGAATTTACTCTCTAGAAAAGCTGAGTGCTTGCTTGAAGTGAAAAAAATAAATAAGATTTTTTCTTCCATAAATTTTAGGCAAAAAAAAAAAAGTATCTGTAAAATGGACTGTTTTGTGCATGATTCCTCTTCTTTAAGAGCTTCTTTTCATCCAAAAAGTGTCTAGGTTTAATTACTAGAGCAAAAAAACGATGACCATTCTACACCACAAATCACACCTCTCTGTAGCATCTAATGATTGGTTCTTCTGTGTTATCTTAGTAACATTGTTGATTTTTAAATTATTGTTTTACTTTTTACTGTCGCTGCAAAGATCATCCGTCTCTTTCAGTCTTGCATGGTCATATGGTCTTAATTCACCCCAAGTCAAGTCCTAATGAAGGTACTGCATTATGCAGTTTATCATATGTATTAATAAGTCATACTGTAGATTGTGGAAGAATTTTAACCCATGCATACCTTTTCTCTTCCCTCCCTTTGGTTTACCAGTCCCTTTGTGGTTTAGAATTTTCCTATGTTGGATAAAGTTGCTGGCTAGCTCCCTTTCTGCCAGCAGCTTAGGTACAAGGGCTCTTTGCCCACAAAATCCCATGTCAGACTCACAGCTACTTCAGTATGTGTCTAAATTGCCTTCAGATTAAAAATTTCCCAGATGTTTCCATTCCAGTAAAGGACAGCACAATGTCCTTTCTATTATTAGGTCATTAACTAAAAACAAGCTAAGCAACTCCATGGTAATAGCCCAGATGTTGGTTTCAGTTTATCTGCCTTGTTCTTGCTTTCTGTTGTGATGTTTACCATCATCGACATTACACATTTCAAAAATTGCAGAAGAGAAAGGAAATACGCATCCCTGTTTACATACGGTTAATCTTCACTTCTTTGTACAATAATCTGGTTTGTACCGTTCTCACCTTTGAATGTGTCATTAACAGCACAGGTAAAATCACAAGAACGATTACAAATTTCCAGGTTGAATTAGGATAAAAACCTTAATATAGTGAAGCCATTAAAAATTATCATTCATTTATGTTAGGGCAAAGCAGAAGTGGCACTACACTGAAAATTTATTTTTAATCCCTGTAGCTTTTGCATATCTAGTAAATTAATTGTCTGTCAAAGTACTTTGGAGTGATGGCTTCATTTATTTTTTTTTATTTTTTTTTTTTTGGTGGGAGGCTGTTTTCTCACAAAATGCTCAACCTATTCAGCCTACTTTGTGAGACTGAGGTGATGCAATCTATTCCCAAATGTTTCACAGCCGTAGCTGCAGTCATTTAAAGTAACCAATCCAATCAGCTAGCTCTTGATTGTTTGATGTTCTTTCTGGCTTTACACTTTTGATTAAGAGGCTCAGCAAAGAGGTGAAGTTGCAGAATAGCAAAGGGTTCCTTGACCTAAAGAACTTGAAGTCAGCAGGTCACTTATAGTGACTGTGATTTATTGAACAATAAACACAGCCTCACCAAACCCTTCTCTCTCCTCACTGGCCTATTTTTGCAGGCATCATATTCTTGTTCAGAGGATACATGCAGAGAATTTACTGAAAGATTATTGAGTCTCAATATCAAATAAAATTATCTGTGATTATGCCTAACCATAAAAAATGTATTTTAATCAACTAATTCTCAGAAATTGTATAAACTAACAATAAGAATCCATGCTACTGAAGATTGTTAGCATACACTACTAAAACAAAGAAAAACTCTAGATCTCTTTAATCAAAAAATGAAACTTCAGCAATTAATCTTTTCCGGAGTAAATCACATGAAATTTTGGTGAGAGAGTAAAGAGCATTTTTCTTGCATGAGATTTTGTTAGTCAGGTCTTATGAGTAGTACACGAACAAGAGTTTGTAACAAGGAATGATAAGAATGACTTTCCAGGCTAACATATATTTTTTTTTTTGTGAGGGCATAAAAAATAAATTAAAGAAAAAAAGCAATAGGAAAAGAAATCCTGATTGCATGGAAATAAATTATTTCACTACTTTCATTCTTAGAAATATAGTATGATTTATAATGATTTTAAGAGATGACTTTGAAGCATAAGCAAATTAATCATACAATATTAAGATCTACACCAGTTTTAAGCAATCAAAACCTATGATGATTTTTCATACTATTTTTGTCTAATACATTTTTCTTAATAAATGCCTCCTCTAGAATACAGTCTTGCTGATCTACGTAACTCAGGGGTGACAGGTACAAGCTCTCTTCCCTAATGTCTGGGTATATACACAGGCATTTTTTCTCATTCTCTCACTAATCTTTGTTAAGTCTTTCTTCTTCAAAAGATCTAAACTTCTCATAAGTGAAAAGAAAATGGAAATTGAAAGGAAGAAGCTGATAAAGCTGAGTGTTCATAAAAACAAGAAGGAAACTTTCTACCAGGAAATCTTACTGTCTAACTTCAATAAGTTCCACCAGAAGAAAGTGTATATATCACACATAATTTTTTCATTAAAACTACTTTTCATATTAAGTGCTTCATTTGTCTCCGGGTTCAGCATACTGCATTTTGCCTCGCATTAAATCAAGGTAATCTTCCATATGATAGATCATCTGGCTGCTGTTCTTACACACAGTAGTACTTGGGACTTTTTGACAGTCTTACCCTACGTTTAAAATTAAATGCTGCATAAAGGAATGAAAAATAATCTTCTAACCAAAACCTTTCCAAGGGAGACAGATGACTTCTATTCTGCTCTGAGAGGTTCCATCCAGCACATGCTGCCTCGGAGAAGTCGATTATGCCCTTGCTGCTCTGCTGCCCTGCTCCAGGGGCTCTGCAAGCACTCAGCAAGTTCTGATCCCTCATGTGGTGCCGAGCTGGCTAGATTCCTTCCTAAACGTGAAACTTGCAGAGCAATTAAAAGCGCAGGAAAAGAAAGCCCATATATTGCATTCTGTCTCAAACTTAACCACATTTAAAATGGGCTTGTATATGCAGATAAACAAAGAATGCCTTTAAATGCCAATCATCTAACAAAGACAACTGTGTTTTCAGCAAGGAACTACAAGATTTGGAAGCCCAACCTTTCTCTTTATTTGTTTGCTTGCAACAGCATTTTAAATTAATGAAGCCTCATACAGAAAGTTGGTAAGCTGGGGGCTGGCTCCATATTTCATTCAGGGGCTGTTTGTTTTCTGTGCCCACCCATGTCACTACAGATCTGCAGTGTCTGAGGGGAAACGTACCCACCACCAGTTCTGGGACCACTTGTGTGACATAATTTATGTTCGTAATGCTCTTCCATGGTACCCCTGTGTTTCCAAATGCTTAATGCTGCTAGAAGTAAATGATTTCTTTCCACTATGGCTTAAAGTGCCAGAAGGCAGGAGAAATTTAAACACAACTAAGATCAACATTGTGAGTTTACTTGGCCTCCACATCTAGCAACACAGTCATAAATTTCTTAGGCTTCTTATTTGAGAATTTAAAAGGCCCTATAGATTTGGCAAGCTTTGTATAACAATGCTTCTTCTATATGGCTTATAACTGTTGGAAATCCCAGGAGGTATACTTTGCGTTGTATTTGGTCAGAGGGTCACAGTGTGCCCAAGCACTTTCTTATTCAGGTGCAGTTTCACTGTTGAATGCTGCAATGGTGGCGGCAACATCAAAATATCGAAAGCAGCAAGGAATTACGTTATTTCAATAGTTGCCAATCTGCTTCTTTCAGATAATGCTACTGCTTCTTAGAAATAATCTCTCTGCTTAAACATCAGATCTTTTTGTCCTTGGAGTTACTTTCATTTATTGCCCTGCCTGGTGCACACATGTCTAAGAGTCTTATGATGCTTAAAAAAACAGTATCCCATTAGAACAGGGACACTGTCACTGGCAGGAGGCAACTGGCCATCATTTCTAGTAAGGTCTCTTGATGTGACGGGGATTATGAAAGATTATGTCACCTTCATGCCGGCAAGCCCTGACTTCAGCAGCCAGTCCTGCATCTGTGTCAGTGCAGTGCTCAGCCATCTAAACACTCCTAGTTACTTTGCAGTCACCAAACTGCAAATCAATGCAGTCGGTATTGCTGCACATCATATAACTAATGATGTTGTTCCATGGTGTCTATGGTAAGAGACAGCCTTTGGATGGCCAACAAATAACACTGGTTTAATTCTATCAAAGAGCCCATTTTTATAGTAAATCCATGTAAGCTCATTTTCTCCTGGTTGGAATATATTTTCCTCCTTCAAAAACCTACTGTGGTTGAAATTAGTGAAGCGTTTATCCCAAGTTGTGTATTATGCAATATGGAAAGTATTTCTCAAAGGATCTACTATTGTTTGCTCTGAGTGACTTAGCCCCCTAAGGAAAACTAATGCCAGGCACTTGGTCATTGTGAAGAGTGCTTCAGCAGTATTGTCAATAAATATAACAACAGTAATGATTCCTTTTTCTCCCCTGCAGAAGACAAAGCAGAACAGGTTCTGAATATAGGTCAACCTTGTTATTATTATTACTGTTAGAGGTTTATAACTGCCTCAGATAATGCTATCTCAGTTTCCACTGGCCTACTCCTGTAAGGAGTGTAATCCCACAATTACTGAGCCAGTGTCCTGATGTGACCTAAGAAAAAGAGAAGTTTCAAAAAATTGCTAAAATCCCTGGTATCTCTCCTTTCCTCTGTTGCCTGCACATATACTCTGAGCTATAGAGATGTTTTTTGCAATCATACTCCCAAACTTCCCAAAGCCCATGTGCAATGAAAGCCTTCAAACAACAGATACAGGAAAGTACAAAGATTGTCCAACAGCATCTATTAATTTCTTTCACCCCAATGGCATTGACTTCACTCTCAGCTTCATGAGTCATCATTTATGATCTCAGTAATTTACTGCAATGGGCATGAGATATACCACAAAATCAATGAAAATGAAGGCAAATTCAGAACTAAGATCAGAGCCTGTAAGTCACTAATGTTCAAAAATGATGGAGTAAGAATTATTATTATTATATGGATTCCTATCAGCCTCAACTGTCCGTGGTATATCTTGCCCAAACGCAGCGTCCAGTCTCTTTATTGTATAGGAATCAAGCTGCAGTCTCTGCTGAACCACCCGGCCTCCTTAGCACTAAAAGATGAACTGCAAATCAATTATGAAAATAGAGTTTAGTCCATATTTATGGGCTGAATGTCCCTACTAGCCAGCCTCTAGGGGACATTCAGAACAGAAATACATTTCAGCTGCCCCTTTAAATAATTTGTTTTCCTCTGTGAAATCCTCTTGATAATTCTTAGTTCCTTGCAGATATTTTGGAATGCAACATCCCGTGGTACTGCAAATACAGTCAACTGCAGGGTAATGCTGGTGGCACTTAAATGTCTTACATCCATAAAGAGTACATTAAGGAAACACAGTTTCACTGTGGAAAGGAAGGCATACACCCTCTGTACTGGATGCTCCTACTTGTCATTCCATGAGGGTAGTCTTTTGGCCTTATTCACTGTTTATATTTCTTTTCCAGAAAAACGTAACAAAATTAAAAATCTGCTCTTCAGGAAAATCAAAGTTAGAAGTATTTTCCATTTGCTCCATTAGAGCAAACTGATGATCAAAATAGACAAGACTTGGATGTGTGATTAGAAATGGAAAGTCACCAGCCATGAGGCCAGGAAATAGTGTAGCTCCATCCCAAGAGTGTTATTTGTCCTTGCCAGGAGAGCTTTTCTCAAATAACTCCACTCCCTAACAAGGTTATTAAGGCTCATATTCACTAATGAAGACAGAAGCAAAGGAATTAATTGAGAAGAATCAGTTCCTGTTTTTGTAGCATTTTACTGTGTACTTTCTCCCATTTGCTGCTCAAACTCCACAAAGCACATTCAAACACCATCTGTGCCAGTCGCTGTCTTCCTTTCCTGATTCCAAGGTCCAGTTAGTCATCTGCTCACAGAACAAAACAGGGAAGCAAGGAGGGGAAGGAGAGCTGATGATCATGTGAATATGATGCAAGGGAAGTGCTTGTTTCAGAAAGAGAAATAAGAAATAGGAAACAGATTAAGAAACAGAAATGGAAGAAGTTTGGAGAAAAGCATTGAAACATGTAGGCAGTGGAAGGGAAGAAAGCTCTTCCATATGTGGAAAGAGTGAGAAAAGTGTACCATTAGAGGAATTCTTTTAAAGCTAATGTGATGGGAGAAAATAATTTAAAATCCAGTTGAAAGCCTTCAATAACTTATTAGAGTTCAAAATAGTCCTTTAGGCCGTGTCAGGGATAGCTGCCCTGCATGGCACATGCCACAGTTTTAGCCCCATTCTTTGTCTGGAGCAGGGGTGTGACTGGAGTGTGCAGAGGTGGAAATCCTAAAGGAGAGGGATAAAGAGGGGGAAAAGTGGCCATGAGTGCCTGAACCGCATTGCACTTCAGAGTCAGATGGACCGCTGCTGCGGGCACCTGACATGGCAGCTGGGTAGGGTTACTCGGTCCCTCGGGTTAGGTCAACACTTATCATTGGAAGGGTCTTCTTTTTTTTTTCCCCTACAATGCCAGAGGACAAAAGATATTAAGAACAACTAATTCCAAATGGAAAGTAACATAAAGCCAGTACTTTAACAAGCAAACTCGTTTTCTTTTCTTTTTTAATAATCTGGATGCCAGCTCTGTTACAGAAGCCGACTGAATCCTTAAATCTGTTGTAGTTTAAATAATAAATGAGAAAATAGAGGAAAACTGAAAAGCAGTTCCAGAGTTGAGCAGTTATAGGTCATAGGACAGAAGAAACTTTTGTCACCCATTGGTTTTCCCTTACGGGTTCTCTTTTAGGCACAAAATAATTCCCAGTGGCTTCATCAAGTTTTTATACCTTCTCAGAGTCCTGCAGCTGGGCTCGTTTGCCTGTAACACAACATTTCCTGACTTGGGGCCTTTAGTCCATCTTATTGAAAGTTACGCACATGCTTCACAAAATCATCTGGTAACCCCAAAAGCAACATTAGATTGGTTCATAATGCTGCAGGGCTCTGAGGGATGCTTGGATTTATATTCTCTGCCCTAACTGTAAGATCTCTATCCAATATTTTGAGATTATTACAGGATTTTCATAAGGGAAAGCATGCTTTTGGCAAAACCACAATGAAACTTATCCTTTTGCCTTCATTCAAAGTTACTTTTCATATAAATTTGTTTGTTACAGAAACTAAGAAAAAACTAGAGAAAAATACTTTTTGAATACTTTCTTCCAAGTTTTGAGTAAAACAAAAGATAAAAGGGAGTGGAAACAAATTATAATCAATACGTTTCATTTTGTACTGCAGAAAGGAAAATGACTCTGCTAAGAGACTGTGCATAGCCTTAAGCAATACCAGATGTGGTACAGAGAGAAGTATTAACTACTACTCCTCACAGTTTGGAGTTTCTCTCAAGGCAGCTAAGAACAGGTAAATTTGATGGGTGAAAGTGTTATGCCAGAAGAAGCCAGTTAATGAAGCAGAGTCAGACCTGTTGAAAAACAACTATGACACGGGGCTCATGCAATTTGTAACAGAGTGTGTTATCCTTTGGAATGACGATTCTGAACAAGAGACATATAGACATTATTTTTCCCTGTTTTCCTATGTTCTGACCTAGCAAAAGGGAAGTTTAATACTATTCTCTGAGGACATGACAGTGGTTGCATAAATCACTCCCCTCTTTAGCCCTAGTCAGACTGAGAGTGCACTGTTCTGTAGCCCACCCATTTGTCAGGCAGGATCCAGAGGGCTGAGCCTGCAAAATCCACACACAGTAGAGGAAAGCAGCGAGAAAACACCGGTCACAAACAGGCTTCCTAAGGAATTTCTACTGCCTACAACCCCCCTTTCTGGTCAGGCACTGTGGAACCCCACCTGAAGTGCTGTTGCATTCCTGTGGTGCCCGAGTGATCTAGAAGCAATCAACTTAGAAGCATCTGCAGGCACTTTGGAAGTTGTTTTAAGTGTTTCAGGTGGTTTGTTTGGTTGACTTTTTTACATTACACTTTCTGAACTGCTGTTGCCATATTATTGCTATAGTTTTGTTTTGGAGACTGTTCACATGTCTGTATATTTTGATGAACTGGGAAGTACTACTGCAGTGCAAATACTAAATTACAGTCTCTTTTGTGTTGCATTATTCACATGTCATGCAGAAGTCTTTAATTCTCACCTCAGATGAAAATTAGCTAAGATGATTAGCAGCTGCTTCAGATCTGTCTGAAACACAGGCTATCCTAAAAATAAATAGCCATGGAAATCTTCTCTTGTGCCTAGGGTATGCAGAAAAGTGTTGGAGAGTTGTCTAAATTCTAGTATGCTTCATCCAGACAAAAAATTAAAACGTTGACAACCAAAAAAAAAAACCAAACCCAAATCAACCCCTTCCCTTAAATGGCAGACTTCTCTGGACAAACTTTCCCCTTTTCACTACTTCTAGATTGTGTTATGAATACTACAAAAACAGACTCCAGGGAACGATCCTTCACAGACAGGCAGACAGTCTAAATGAGGTAAGGTTTTTGCCAGCTGTAATTTTTCTGATCTGTGATCTGTGCAGTATATTCTAAAATGCCAAAAATATCCACATACTCTCAGAGGATAGATCAGACCTAGATGGAAGGCCAAGAAAACTCTGTAAGTTTCAACTTCATAACTGGCCAAGATAAGGGAGCTCAAGCTTACTAGAGCTCCAGCTCTCACATTCTGTCTCTTCGAAGCTGCTGTCTGCAGCTTTCTCATCTTTTCTCTCATCCCATCCTGCGTGAGCCACTACACACTCCCTTTTTTATTTTTTAGCAAATGGTGACTGAGCTCAGGAAAGCCTGTAACAGCTGCTGGGCATGCAAAGTGGTATGAAACTGCATGATAATGCAAAATTAGAGTAACTCAAACATGGCTAGAGAACAGATTTTAAAACCTGCTGTATGACTTCCATATGAGAGCAGTCAGTGAACACGTCTGTTCCAGTCCCAGGGCTTGACTCAACCTCAGTGGAAGTGTAGACTCGGAAAGTTACACCAAGGCTGGACTTGGCTGCACATGCAAAGACTTTTAAAGGCTCCTCTCATATTTCCTCTGTAATTTAAAAAATGCACCCAAGCGCATTTTAATACTGTTGCAGTAGGTCAGCAGCCCAGCAAAACACATGGAATCCCACTAAATGTAATGAATTAGAGTCATCATTCCCTACATATATATCTGTGACAGACCTGTATTTGTGTGGTCCTGCTCATAGTCGGGGGAAAGTACTAAATAATTCCTGTGTATTCACATAACTTCACTGCTGCCAGAACCTGTTTACCCATTGACCACTCCCAGCACATTATGTGGGCTGTATTTCTTTCAAAAGGTTAATTTCCTACCTTCTACCTCACATGTACATTTGAGAAGTGATCATTTTGAGTCATGTCACTAAGGCTGTTGCCATCCTCCTACTTCTCTATGGTTTTATTTAAAGAAAAATAGAGATCTTTATATAGGAAATCATATCTAAATGGTATTCAAGATATTCAGCCTGAAGCCTGCGGTCCTCATTCAATCTTTATCCTGGCACAGCTCTTACTGAGGTCAATGGGCATATAGCCTGAATAAAGACTGAAAGCTGTGAGATGGGGCCCACTGGGCAAAATTACTAAAGATGGACAAATTAGTTTGGATAGACTAGCAATGAAACAAAATCCATGCTCAAAACCTAGACTAAGATTAAGCTGGTCCTTCATGTTTAGCTGTGGATGTATCTTTTGTGAATATTCATATTCACAGTTTGGGTCCCTGGCCTCAAGCATGTGTGAATTCCTACAGCCACCTGTGCTTCCTGCCGCGGTGGCCTCATCGCAGGAGAAGACTTTCTCTCCACGGGAGCTCAGCTCAGCAGACAGGCAATTCTGGGATATGAATGAAGCAGCTCCCACTGTGGGACCAGGGGCTGGTCTTCTGCCTGAGAAAATGTTAGGTTTTTTAAAAAAAAAAGTTTTAAAGAGCCCCAAAACAAACAAGCATCTGGATTTCTGGTAAACGGTGATTGAATTACACGTTTTCCCATTACTGCTTCTGCTTTTCTTTTGCCTTCTCTCAGCTGCTCACACAGCTTTGCCCTGCCCCAAGAGATGCCACCTCCAAGGCCCTCTCTGAAGGTATGTCCATGCCTCTGCAGTTTGCTGCCTAGCACATAGAATTTACTTTCTTCTTGATTGGGGCGAGGGAGGGAGCTCTTCCTTCCACAGCCAGGGCACAGGAGAGCTGTGGTAAAAGCATCACCAGCCCATGCAAACATGAGGTATGGAGAGCTTTTTTTCTAGCTAAAGCATCACGCACTGCTTTGCCCTTTATTCTTGTCTTCTGTGTATTCAAGAAGTGTCTCTACCCACACATGCTTATCTTAACTTTGAAACAGAGGGTTGAACCCTGGAACCTTTATTCATGTGCATACTCACCTTTGCACCCAGGAGTGGAGGTGAGGCTGCAATGTGCTTCTGCTGACAGCAGGACCAACCACGACAGCGAGATTTCTTTGCAGAGATGAGAAAGTTCAGATGAAATCGTGTTGTATTTTGTGACCAACAATGTTTAGACAGGCCATAGAAAAAGCATCAGACCTGTGAGTATTTAGAAAATTGGAATGCACTATGGCCTGACTTCTGCTTCTTTGCTAAATGTTACAGAGTCTTTGTGTGCTCTATAGGTAACAAAAAGATTGCCTCAGCTAATTTTCCTGCTCTCCTGGTGGAGCAAAAAGACAGCAGATCATTTCTATAATTTCTAGTTGGAAAACTTTGTTTAGAAGCCTGATTTTGTGGCTGAATGACTGGAAAAGATTCATTAATATTTTTGAAGGCATTGGAGGCAAGTACCATAAATTTGATTTTCAGATATTATTGATTTTTGGTGATAAAATTTAAAAATAAGTAATAACACATCTCCTCCAGATTATTTAAACTGCAAAGGCAAATGTACCTGCTATATATTAACACTGTCAGCCACCTAGGCATTACAGTGGATTTTTAATATGTTTCATCAAAACACTTAAAGGCACTTTTTAAAATATATGACCCACTAAATAAGAAAACTTAGGACGCAATCTTCAAGGCACACTGATTAATGCAAAATTGACTTGAACAAATGCAGCTTATGGCCATAGTCCAGGAAGCTCTCTTGGTGTTAAAGAGTTTCATATAGTAGTTTTCCATTTGCAAAACCACATCAATTTTTACTTAGAACATTTTGAAAACAGGTACGGCAACTTTCAATCAACTGTCCAGCAATAATTTAAAATCCTTTACTATTAAATTGTAAAAGTTTGAGTCTTGGGAAGAGAACAATGCTGTAGAGAGCTGATTTCCTGACTGTCATCACCCCTAGAGCTGTCAGCTGCTGTGCAGTATTGCCTGAGATAGAGATGGAGTGGACCAAATTATTCATTGCAAATAAGTTAGGTGATGAATTTGTCTCTTTTTTCTTTTTCTGTTCATGAACCAATACTGATTCCTCCAGATATCTTCTTGACAGATAGTCCCAAAATATTTATGCAAGCAAAACTCAGCATTTGTGCATGAAATACTCATGGTGTCGACTGACGCTAAATTAGTATATAACAGTAACAAAATTGTATGAGATGCACTCTGCCTTACCTATGCAGCACCACTTTGAGGAAAATATCTATAATTCTTTTCTGTAACTACTCCCCATATTAACCTTTGAATGTCTGCAATTAGTAGCAGACACCTGACCACCAAGTATAACACAAACAACAAAGATTTAAATTTCAAAGAGCTTAGCCAGCATACAAATGCTGAGAAAATATAGCTAAGTTTTTCCTGAAAAACGCCTTCATGTTATGAGACATTCACAATGTATGCTCCCTGTGGTCAGTTCTGGGGCTTCAGACTCAGCAGTGAAATCGTCAGCAGCACATGGGGCTTGGCCAGGAGTGGAAATCCGGTTCTGATTTCCCCTTGGGAAGGACAAATTAATTGAAACTGGAAATTCAGGCACCTGCCCTGTGTGTTGGCTGGAGACTGACAGAAGTACCTTGTGATGATATTGGTGCAAGCACTTCATGGAAAAGATGTTTTTCTTCTTGCAAAGCCAGCAAGAAGTTAGTTCAGTGTGTGCACTACTCATTATGCATTCCAGAGGCCTGGAAAATGCTAGAGGAGTTTGAAGTCAAATTTTTCTCCCCACCCAATCTCATGTTCTTCCTCTCCTTTGGAAGAAACAGAGGCCTGATGTAGACACCCTTCTAAGAGGTCACAGCTGCCTGGTGACCTGCTGGTGGAAATCGGAGATAGGCAACATGGAGGTTTTATTTGAGGCACCTCACCCGTAAGTGGATCAAAAAGCATTAAAGCTCTCATGAAAGCATTCACCACATACAAAGAAAAGAAAAACAGGAAATGAAAAGAGAAGCAGAGAGAATAAAAGTTCAGACAAAGTTTTCAGGGTTTCAGCATCAATATTCTTTTTATAAGACAAAAAAGTTTGAGTCATTTTTTGTGAAAAGCCTGTTTTATTGACTGATGAAAGCTTTATGATAGCTCTATGATCCGGTCTATAATTTCTAAATTGTTCCTGAACTTCTCTCTCTGGAGAGTCTCTGATGGCAGCCTGGGGAACTTGCAGCCTCAGAGCCTAACAATGTCACAGCCACTTCCACCCCTGTGAAAGAGGGATCAGGACTACAAGCATGACTGTGTCTTGCTCATTCAACCTTTACCAAACACAGCATAGGACAAAACGTGGGCTGCATGATGTTCAGCAGGATGTTTGCCAAACAGGAATGATCTTCCAGTGGAATCACTACAAGGCTGCTGAAGAGTTGGTCTTCCAGCAGTCAGTTTCCTGTATAAGGAAGCAGACTCATATATTCCTCATGTTTCCCATGTGAGGAAAGGAGACATGCTAGAGACAGGGCAGGTGAATCCTCTAAGATGAGGCCTGCAAGGAAGCTTAGAGACAGCTAACAATTTCCATGATCAAAGTGACATATAGCAGTTGGGGATAATCAGAGCCATCCTCTTGTGAAATACACACTGTGGCTATTTAAGCAATTTCAAGAGTGAAACTAGCTACCTTAAAAAAACTGATGGAAGGACATTACATGCAAGCAGCATGTGTGCTGGTAATGTAGCAGCCTACAGGGTTCCCATGTCTGAGGACCGGGCAAGCTTTAAAACCCAAAGTCTGTAATGAAAGATTTGCCCTTACTGGGTCAGGCCTTTCAAAAAACATGCAGTAAGAACATTTTGTCCTTCACAGTGATTCACAGCTGGCTCTGGGGGCCACTGCAATGAACTGGAAGAACAGTCTTGCACGTCACAGCCCAGTAGTGGGTGGGAACCAAGGGTCATCCCATCAAAATCCCCTTCTCAGCTGTGCGTGATCACAAGACCTGAATGCTGGAGTTGATTCTAGAGCTACAAAGCTGCTCTTTGCACACAAAGTGTGTTTTAGATTCCTCCACCACTGTATATCAAATGGTTCCAAAGAAATGACACTGAGGTTCCTACGTGGCTTTGTCAAAATGTGTAGGGAGGAAGAGAAGATAGAGATGATATATTTTCCTGCATTTTCCACTAATAAGTCTCCAGTCTATGGGAAACCATTATGATGTTTTTGTGCATGCGTGACATGAGAACAAATGTGTCTTTCCTCACAATGAAAAGTTATTGCTTTTTGGAGTTGGCACAGTAATAGATGTGTCTTCCAATTTACCCCAATGCTGTAAAACTTTTTTGTGGTGATTCCTGAGTTCTTCTGGGCTTTGCACTTGTGAAAAACTGGTAATGTTATGCATATTCTGCCCATTATTTTATACAGGGAGGTTAATGAGTGCACGCAACATGAGAACTATGTCAGAGAACCTCTGTGGGCAGTTGCCAGCTCAAACACCAGTCGATCCAGAGCAAATAAAATTTTTCTGTAGCATCTTGGCCCATATGATGCACTTAGAAAAAAAAAAGACACTTTTCCTTATGGTGCAGAGCTTACAAAGGGTGTGAGATTTCTGGCAGCCCTCAGGGGTCCTTGGGGCATGGCTGGTTCCAAGGTGCTGAAGCTCACTCCCGCACGGATGAGGACTGAGAACTTCAAGGTAGTGGGGTGTTTGGTCCCAAGGCCTGAGGTGAATGCTGTAGATGCTGAGGGACACTTCTCTCTTTGTCCTTCTCCACCTAGCAGGACAGTGGCGGGCTTGTGCTCCAGAAAAAGGTCAGGGCTACCTTTCTGCCTCCCTGCCATGCATGCACAGCACCAGCCTCTTTGCCCTGCTTTCAGGTCCTCTGAGCTCAGTGAAGGGAATGTTCCCCAGCCAGTCAAGGGATTCTTTATTTTCCCCCCAAGGTCTTTACTACTTTTCACCCTGTAAACCAGTTTCCATTTTGATGTAGCACTATAAGCATAGATTAAAGACTCTTCTGGTGCAGCTTGATGAGTGCATGGGGTTGTTCTTCTGCATAAGACAGCGGCCTTGAAGGTCTCTCCAAACTTGGCTTGGGTTGCTGCTGAGACACTCTTATGCTCATTATTTCAACAGGGAAAAATGAGCTGGAAGTAGCTAAACTTGTATAATGTTTTTCTTTCCTTCCCCTGCCCCCGTTCCCTCCAAACCTTACATTCTTTTGTGTTGTTCAAGTTCCCCAGTGCTTTATACGAGGATTCAGAAGTCTGGTTCCCTGAAAACAATTGTTATGTCAGCTGACATTAACACAGCAAGCACTTTAACTATTTTTCCAACATATCCATCAAATGCAATGAGCAAAACATTAATTCTCATTACGCTTCAACAGAGTTTCTCATTTTCCTCTAATTCTGTCACCAGACTGCCTCCATGCAAGACTGCTTTACAAATATATCAAGTCATTTAACTAAAAGGACTTTAGGAAGCTTTTTTTTTAGTGACTTTGTGCCTATATGTTTATGAACGATGTGGGCTATTTATGACACAAATTTGAGCCCCTCCTGTCCTAAGTTAACAAAAACAATGTATGCTTTAAATCAGAAAAATATATATATGTATGTATATATATATTCCTATTACTAGTTTGTAAACTAGGCATACGCTTCTAGGATCATCAGAAAATACAGAGATAAAAGTAGAGGTGAACACAGCTGCTGAAACCCGGATCAAGACTTTCTTGCTGCCTACAAGCATAAGGTTATGTGAGCTACCCTTAAAGATTCATCAGTTTCAGAAGTCTCATTTCTGAATTTTTGTTCATTGGACAAAGGGAGACATTGTTTAAGGACATTGCACAGGGACATTGTTCAGGATAGTACAAAGGAAAAATAGATAGAGTATTATTGTTTTTAGTAATTATTAAACAGTTACAGATATGTATCGCTTAATACTGTTGACAGGCCTGTGTAATGTTTGAGAGTTCCAATGTTCAGAGCACTGCCAACATTGTATCTGGGCTGGTCTAAGGCCATAATGCATATGAAAACCTATCCGCTAACAAATAATGAATGTCTGTGATAAGATATCATAGTTTGACAGTGGGCAGAGGCTAAAAAAATACCAATAATATCTCAGATATTATTATAACAATTGATAAATGTTCCCATTTTAGAACTGTAACTCAGTAAATGTGTTAAGCAGAGTCTATGCTTACTTTTTAAATGAAGCATGAAGCCCCATCCAATTCACCAAACTACATTTTTACTTTCAAATATCACCCAAAAAATGTGCATAAAGAACTACAATTAAAGGCAGTAAGATGCTGGTCATGCCCCTAGAGAGAAGAATCATGCCAGGTTAACTCTCATGTCTTTTCTGGGTGCACTGAAGATTTATAAAATAAATTCCCACCAACATTAACAGAGGTTAGTATAGGTAATTGACCTTGTAAATCAAGAATAGAATAGACCGTATAATGTATAATATTGTGAGGTATTTATCATTTTGCTGAGGCAGACAAGATTTGAGCATGTAAATAGTTATAATGGCAACAGTAATTCTACATCGCCATGCCTGCATGGTAGTAAGAGTGCCCCTTGGCTGCACCCCCTCACGCAGCCCCCACACTGCTTAGAGTGAGGGCTGGGAAGCACTTTCACATGGTCCACAGAGACCAGCACAAATAGGACAAAGTGGTATGCCAAGTTGCATTGCCTTTTTTGTTACTTCTGCACGTGCACATCTAATTTTCTGTGCCTTTTGATCTGCTTGCTGTTTTCTCTTGATTTCTTCCCAGCTCTAAGTCCCTCACTAAATCCTAAGTGAGGGAGCACTCACTTAGGATTTTCTTTCCTAAGGAAAAGATAAATTTAAATTATTCTCAGTTCAATCCAATATCATGATAGAAAAATGACATAAACCATGGATGAATATAAGCTCAGAAAATTTGAAAACATTTGAAGTGGGGTAAAATAAATAATCTGGAGGCAAATGACATGTTAAAGTCTCCAATTCTGCTAATATAGTCCAGAAATGCACAATGACTTTAAGAACACATTGCAAACTTCAGATAATTGTTAATGCACATAAGTGTTTTGCAGGAAAAAAGACATTTTGTGTTATCTGCAAAAAGCCCTCTTGAGTAAGAGCCCATATCTCCAGGTATTTCTTTTAAAGGGGAACAATTTAATAAAAATAACAAACCTAGAAACCAAGAACATTAACTTGCACTTTGCCTAGCTGCATGCTAGTACTCTTGCTGTAATTATAATACAGAGGTCATTCCAAAGGAATTACCAGCCTTCAAATGATATGAGACAATTATTCTCCAGGGAGTCGGACAAATTTGTAAGACAAATACAGTTGAAATTTCAGACATCAATCTCTTTTTTACCATAGCATGGGAACAAGGGAGCTGTGAAATGTAATTTTACCCTAAGGCCCAACAAATGATGGCATTAAAATGATTTAAAAAAAGACTTTACATCTATTATATCTTAGAACCGAATGTAGCATTAGATTTTTCTAAGGCTTCCTGTGAGTAATAGTATTCAATAGGATCTGTAAAAAACACTGTACAGATGCAGATGTTGTTCACTAGCTCATCGGCAGGCCAGCTGAGCAGTCACTAAACACTGCCCCACGTGTGACAGTGCGGGTGCTGTTGGGTGCCGTGCTGGGGAGCGGTGCCGTGCTAGGAGCCAGCTCCTGCTCCCTGCACAACCCCCTGGCTGCTGGAGCTTGGATCAGACCCTGCTGAACCACCTCCCAGCTGCTGCCTGCCTCATCTTGTGGTGGGGGGTTTTGCAAAGAGCCTCTGCTTCACGTGCCCTAGTATTCCCCAAACTGGAGGAAGCTGAGCCAGTTTCATGTGCACCTGTGGCAAGAAGCTGTGCTGGGTAGGAGCCTTTTTTCCCTGGTCCTGACCACCACAAGTGAAAAGTTTAAGAGAAAAAAGCTTCCACCCATCTCAAAAGCACCCTGAAGGGCTTTCAGTGATCACACCCACCCAGGCAACTGTGAACCAGAGGGGCACCTGTTAGTGGTATGCGTCGCCTGAGGGAGTAGGAGAGGTTATAAAACCCCAAAAGGTGGTAGCTGTGGATCCACTGCTTTCTACAATTCAGTCCATCAGCTTTACATCACCTCCTTTCAGCTCATTTTGACAATAACCCAACATGACTTGAGCCCATCCAGCAAAGAAATTCATGACTGGTAGGACCCATCCCAAAAATTGTTTCTCCCCTCACGTGGGACTCATGTGCCCACGCACACCACTACCATTATGCATGTGCAGAAAGCACTGAACCCTCCTGCTCCTGCTTGCAGGGAGTCATTCAATCTGTCTTCTGCATTTACACAGCACTGATTGTGCCAGCATTGATTTGAGTGGACTACTTATGGGAGCTGAGCAGAATTTAGCCCAGCGTGTGTGCCATAGTCAAAGTGGTGAAGTGGAAAATGGATAGTAAGGAACTGCTCTTTGGCTAAGTCATTATTACAGAAATGTATAACAGTCCCATTCTTGAGATAAGTGCCTTTCTCCAACTGCTATTACTCAAGAAAACAGGCTCCTTAGAAATCTTTAGAGCTAACACATTGCAATGTGACCTTGCACAACTTATCATAGAATCATAGAATCATTAAGTTCGGGAAAGACCTCAAGGATCATCATGTCCAACCCAACACCACCTAACTCACTAACCCACATCCCTAAGCACCACATCTACACGTTTCTTGAACACCTCCAGGGATGGTGACCTGGAGCCTATTCCAATGCCTGATCACTCTTGCAGTGAAGAATTTTTTCCTAATATCT
>VZTO01025826.1:4707-23502 GCA_013400615.1 Syrrhaptes paradoxus
CCCTCTGATTAATTTTGTGGCTCTCCTCTGGACTCTCTCCAACAGGTCCATGTCTTTTTTATGTTGGGGGCTGCACATCTGAACACAGTACTCCAGGTGTGGTCTCACGAGAGCAGAGTAGAGGGGTCGCTTCCTTTGACCTGCTGCTAATGCCTCTTTTGTAGAAGGAGAGATCTCAGTGGAGATGAGAAAATGTGGCTTTTACATTTGCATAGGCCTAGAGATAACCTGGTAAGTAAGAGAGAAGCAGTATCTCTCCCACAGAGGGTGTGAAGTTAATCATACATCCCATTTTACTCCTATGCAGGTTGTATCCCCCATCTAGATGGGTTTTTTGAAGTCTGAAAAATGATATTAAGGAGCTAATGGAAATGAGTCACAGCACCCATTCAAATCAAGGCTGGCTCCCGCTCCTCCTGGTAGATTCAGTGGTAGCAGAGGAAGCATGTGGAGCAGGAGAAGAAGAGTTATCTCCATTGCCCCAAGATATCCCACCAAGACTTCCAGCTCCATCCCACACTCAGGCCCCCTGAATCAGAGAAGTCTTCTGTAGCGGGGCTGAGTTTCACAGCACTGTTGAGAAACCTCAAGGGTGCTCTAACCGCGACTAGATGTAGATTTCAAGAGCTTCTCCCAAGAACCAGCATAAACTCCACTTCCTTTTGTATTAAAAAAATCCACCCAAACAAAAAACCCTACAAAAAGTCTGGATCAACAGAAGAAAAACCCAAACAAAACACCCAAACATATGAACCTGAAAGTCACTTTAGCAGACAATTTGTCTGTAATTGAATTTGGCCTGCCTCACTCTCAATGTGGACATTTTTCTTTGTAAGAGCAGTTTGTTCTGTAATAACTGGAATTCTGTTTCAATTAAATAAACATTTATGCTAATCAGCTTAACATTTATCTCTGATTAAAAATATTCACAAAATCTTTTATAGCCCTTAAGGTTTTTCACACTGGAACAATCTTGGTACAGTCACTGGTTGTGCAAGAACTGTTGTGTTAAGCCCTAGAGAATGCAAAATCAGGCTATGTTAAAACACATTTGGTTTTATTTGTTTTTGGGGAATTGTTTATTTTTCTTTTTTTTTTTCACTTGCACACGTAAGGTTTTATTTTCTTTCTATTTCATTAAAACACTATTGGCATGTAGGAATATAAAAGTAAGATTATGGTCCCACAACACAGCTTCCTGGTTTTTTTTTTAATTATTCTTTTTAAGGGGTAAAAAACCTAAACAAAACCTAATCCTGCTCTTGGGGCCTTGAAACCCTCCTGCCAGCCTTAACAAAACTCATGCTAATAATGTTATCACATTAGCTGACATGAAAATGCATGTCTGCATTTAAAGTTATCTGGAAGGAAGAAGATATAAGTGAAGCAGTTCACTTCCACTCACTCATCTTAGCAAATACTCTGAAACATTTTGGTGTGAGAAAGATCTCGCTGGCTTCGTAAGTGATACATCAACTGGACTCAAATGAGATTTTATTTCTCTTATGTTACTTGTCCCGTCAAAAGAAGGCAAGTAGTGCACAGGGAGTACAAGATCATATTGATCACACTTTTAGGCAACCAAACTTAAGGNAGTCTGGATCAACAGAAGAAAAACCCAAACAAAACACCCAAACATATGAACCTGAAAGTCACTTTAGCAGACAATTTGTCTGTAATTGAATTTGGCCTGCCTCACTCTCAATGTGGACATTTTTCTTTGTAAGAGCAGTTTGTTCTGTAATAACTGGAATTCTGTTTCAATTAAATAAACATTTATGCTAATCAGCTTAACATTTATCTCTGATTAAAAATATTCACAAAATCTTTTATAGCCCTTAAGGTTTTTCACACTGGAACAATCTTGGTACAGTCACTGGTTGTGCAAGAACTGTTGTGTTAAGCCCTAGAGAATGCAAAATCAGGCTATGTTAAAACACATTTGGTTTTATTTGTTTTTGGGGAATTGTTTATTTTTCTTTTTTTTTTCACTTGCACACGTAAGGTTTTATTTTCTTTCTATTTCATTAAAACACTATTTGCATTTATGAATATAAAAGTAAGATTATGGTCACACAACAAATTTTCCTGGTTTTTTTTTTAATTATTCTTTTTTAAGGGGTAAAAAACCTAAACAAAACCTAATCCTGCTCTTGGGGCCTTGAAACCCTCCTGCCAGCCTTAACAAAACTCATGCTAATAATGTTATCACATTAGCTGACATGAAAATGCATGTCTGCATTTAAAGTTATCTGGAAGGAAGAAGATATAAGTGAAGCAGTTCACTTCCACTCACTCATCTTAGCAAATACTCTGAAACATTTTGGTGTGAGAAAGATCTCGCTGGCTTCGTAAGTGATACATCAACTGGACTCAAATGAGATTTTATTTCTCTTATGTTACTTGTCCCGTCAAAAGAAGGCAAGTAGTGCACAGGGAGTACAAGATCATATTGATCACACTTTTAGGCAACCAAACTTAAGGTTAAATTAATTCTGCTTCTAGGAAATTTTTTAATGATATACTGCTTTTCTGAGGATTTCCTTCAAATAAACTGGCTTTCCTTCCTTAAACAACCCCGTTGCTTCATTTGCACAGCCAAGAAATGCTCAGTGAGAGCTCATATGACAAAGCAAATTGTAAAAAGAAGATGAAGTTGTTTGTTTGCACAGGGCTTTACGTGAGTGTAATCTAGTGTTCAATAACCAGAGAAACAACAGTGATAAACATGTTTTTCTGGCCTCTTGCTGCTATTTCTCACAGCAGACAATCTGCTAAAATGAAAATTACCCAGGTACTTCAGATCATTTCAAAGTAATGAAGTATATTTTTCATTGACTTCCATTACAGTTATCAATGTAATCTTCATGTCAGAAGGGCACAAGTTACAGTGACTACATCCCTCACAAAAGTAGTGTATAGAATCCCTTAAATTGGAGTGAATTTGAAGAGTGGTGGAATTTATTTTTGCAGTGAAATTATCTCTGAAGGGCTGAACAAAATATTACTTAAAAAATAAATTATGTAAAAGTGTATAACCTTTAGTATGCTCATGGCTGATCTCAGAGGATAGGATTCTCATTTTCAGTGACAACCTTTAGGCTATTCAGTGACATTTGGTTTAATTCACAGAGTAAATACAAATATATGACTACTCTGAGATCCATTTACCCTTTCTGAATGGTAAAAAATGCAGTAAGCCAGCAATGGATCAATTATAGCACTATAGGGCAATGTAAGCAAAGCCCAGTAAAATAAACCATCTCCAGCAAATAAGCAGGGTGACTACTGAAAGCAAGGAAAGCAACAGGGACATACTAGAACTTCGTCAAATACTGAGCTATCTACCAAAGAACAGCACTGAGAGGGGCCAAGGGTCTGCCAGCCCACCATCTGTCTCTGGCAGTGGGGCATAGTGGGTGCCTGTGAAGAACACAATAGTAGAGCAAACATAAAATGATGTTTTCCCAGGATGTTGTCCCAACTTTCAGAGATTTCTGCGACCCAGACTTCCTGACTGAGAGATGGCATCTTTGTATTGCACTGCACCTGAAGACTTGTCCTCCCACAGACTTGGCCAGCTTCCTGCTGAACCTGTGTAAATTCAACATCTATTGCAAAGAGTTTCAGAGATATACTGTACACGGTGCAAAAACTGTCCCAGCTGTTTGTTTTGAACTTGTCCTTTGCTAATTTCATTTCCATGACACGTCTCTCATGACACCTTCCTCAAATCCTTTGGTTGGGAAGGGATAATGGATAGTCATCCTTTTTCTAAATCATGGTTTTATAGACCTATTTCCAGTCTAGACATCACAGTCTATTTGCTCATTTGTTATATGGAAGTTCTCGTGTATCTTTTCTTTTCCCCTTTTCCACCTTCTGAAGTTTCACCATAGCTTTTCTGAGTTGAAAGGATGAGAAGTATAAACACTAGCCAAGAACAGTCCTAGTAATTGTTAAGATGTAATTCAGTTCTTGGTCTATCATTGACAAATAAGCTGAGGAATATACCTTTATAGAAGAACTCTCTCTCTCTATATATATATATGTATTCCTGAGTGATGATTATTAGCTCACATTTTTTAGTGTGTAAAGTTAAGGTTATTTTTGCTTCTCTATCTACATTACTTTATAACTGTCTGCAGTGAATGTCCCAGGCCAGTTTTTCCCAGTCACCTGCTTTTATAAGAGTTTTCTGTAATTCTTAACTATTAACCATTGTCTTTGCTACCTTGAATAACTCAGAGACTTTCACATTTAGCCTTTTACTTCAAAATCTAGGACGTCTGAAAATATGTTGACCATCACAGAGCCAGCCTGACTCCCTCTAGAGCTTCATGGGGCTATACCCCTTACCCTATGGTAGTTTAATTTCTTTAAGAGCTGTTCAACTCTCTTTATCTGAATTACAGATCAAATAAAAATGAGTTTAAAAACTTGAAATGTTTTTCTGTACTGCACAATGAGCTTTATGAACATCTTGCTAGCAGATATCGCTAAGATATGATTGAAAAAATATTTCTCATTTCTATGAGAATATTTGAATTAAACTGTAGGACTTAGAAACACCCAATGGTTTGAAAAAGATATAATGATTTATTGTTTGGGGAATAAGCCAACCCCAGTTCATATCTATAAAAGGAAACCTGCCTGATTGAATGGATTATTCTACAGCTTTTCATAAAAACTTATTTTAGACCATACTGAAGCTTCTTGTACAATGTCCTGATTAACACCAAGTCTAGTCCTAGAAAGTAATTCTCACTTTCGTAACAAAAATCAGAATAAAGTGTATTGTTTCTGAGAAACCAAACTTTAAAGGTACAAATAGAAAAGAAAATTGTTTGACCACCCAGAAAGAGGAAGGTTTCATCTAAGAAGTCAAATGCTATTTGCAAAGTATTTACAGAAAGAGTCTTCGGCTAAATTGCACTGCAGACTTCCTCCAGTGGCTCAGAATGATTTTATATTTAATATATGGGAGTAGGTTCAGAAAGACAAGATTTCTATTTCCTGCTGTGCTGCTAGCTTTCTGTGTAACTTTTTATAGGCAATGGGTTTGTTTATGTGTTTGTTTCCTGATTTTACTCGACTTTCTGAAGTGCTTTAAAAAGATACATTTTCTATATGGATTCTTTGGGCTTTGTATAATAAATAAATACTGTTGATCAAGTAGCAGGGAATTAGAGTTATATGCAAACACTATCTATTATTTTGAAGATACTAATAAAAAATGTGGAAGCATCAGCATAACAGCTATCAGATGGTTACTCCCTATATTAATCACCATTAAAGAATTCGTAGAATGCAAATGTCAGAAAATCAGTGCCACCTGAAACAGGCAGAAAATAAATATGCTAAGCATGAGCCTCTGTGTTTGTTGTAATGGGATGTTAAGAAAATTATTGGGAGCCAAGCCAGAAAAAATAATGAAATAGCTGAAGCATTAAATTAATATTTCTGAAGTGAATTTACAATAGGAAATCCTAGCAATTCAGAGTAAGTGCTAACCACCTCAGATCAAGTCAGCATATGAAAATATGAGTGATTTATTAAGGACAACAAGAAATCAACAAGTGTTGAAGATTTATTGAGAGAAGGATTAAAATTCTCCTCCATAGATGCTCTAGAGGGAGAGGATGCGAGAAGAAGCCTTTTCTCACACATTTCTTATTAGGGAGAATATTATAAGATTAGCAATATCCTAGTGCTACTCAAAATAACAAGAAGCAAAAGGCGTTTTGCACTATGTTTACAGTTGATCACATGCTGTTTTTTCTTTTTTCAGGTTACTGTTGCAACTTTGATAAGTAGCAGTGATTTATTAACAGTAGTTTCAAATAATGCTTTGCCTAATGAATCAGTAAGGGAAAGAAAGACCTCTCAAGATATGGTCTAGGCCATCATTACTATTATCCTGGCTGGAGTAAAAGACCTGCTGCTATTTTTAAGAAAATCAACACACATTGGTTTGCCCATGACGTATGAGCTGCCCCAACTGTACAAGATAATAGGAGGGAGCTGCAGAGTGCTATAAACAAGAGGAACAATCTGTGGGGAATTGCAGATTTTTCTCTTTTTCATGCTTCCTCCTATGTCTTCCCCCTTCATTCTGGAATTTATTATCCACCAGATATTTTCCCTTTATAGACATCTGCTATTTTGAATCTTATTCCTTGTTCATTCATATTCTGTTCCTCCAGTCCACCAGTTGCCAAACAAAACCCCAACTTGTTTGTTTTGCCTCCAGCCCCTTTCTCCAGATGTCCTGTGCCTACTTACCCTTAATAAAATTTAAGAGATTTAAGAGGGGGCGGAAAGACCCTCTTACTTAACAAACAATGTGAAGGAGAAGAGGGAAAAAGGTTCTTTTTTCCTAAGTTTCCTCATGTCAGTGATGTGCATAGTTAGCACTGCAATCTCCCTTTTTTTCTGCATCCTATTTGGTATGTTCACCTATTCCAGACTCCAAACCATAACCTCTAGTGTGCATTCTATGAATTGGTTGTGGAAAGAGATACCGACACTGATCTGAAGTATAATCACAGGCATTCTGACAGCATTGAGGCTCACAAACACAAATTGAAGACAAGATTCTCCTCAAATTGACTCAGGAGTGTTAATGNGGAAAAGTGACTGAACATGTATTTTTAAGAGCTGACTAGAAAAAAATTTTGGTGGTTAATGTGGGCATATACTCTGACCTCTGAGCAAAGTGTTTCCTTGTAGATCCACCACCTCTGAGCCCAAGCAGTGTGACTTAACTGAGCAAAATGTATATAAAGAAGATATTTTTCTGTCTTGACTGTGTGAAAATGGGAAGAAGGTTTAATGTGAGACTGAAGAAGAATATGAATAACATTGAGGTTTTGTACCATACCAACTGAAGTAAATGAAAAGTCCGAACGTAATTTGCTTGAGCTCAAAGACCTCTGTTAAACCATTACATATGAGGTAAGGCATGTGCATGCACAACATGCATAGTGAATGCCAGCAAAATCTTGAAAAGATACATTCCAGATAATAAATATTGTCATTGTAGGCACTGTTTTCAATGTTGCCAGTAAATAAGGCCACTTGACAGTTCAAGTTGTTTGTCAAAAACAAGATCAAGGGAATATGAATATTTAATCAACTATCACACAAACCTTTCTGTTGAAGAGCTCTCATGTTTCAGAGACAGATTTCAGGGTATGAAATTTGTCCAGAGACTAAGGTACTGTTGTGGACATAGATTTACGTGTCCTATAAGAAAAATCTTCCAAGCTGACCTTGTTATAAACCTTTGAAAAATCTTACCTGCTGCTTAGGCTGGCAGTTAAAACCTTTAAGACAGCAGTGCAAATACTGCATCTGGGAGCTGCTGGAGCTTAGTGAGGCTCTCACCTGAGAATTTGCTACCTGATTTTTCTGTTGTGCTGATTAGTCACATTGCAAATTGTGAACTCCAAGTTGTTGAAGAGTTTTACTCTTAAAATTTCTTTGTCTCACTTCATCTATCCCTCTGAAGGGTTCTTGTGAAAATAAGCTGAGTGAGGTTTGTGAAACACTACAAGGACATCCATGAGGAAATCTGCAATTAAGATTTGAACAAAAAGCTTGGATGAGATGCAGTGAATGATGTGTGGCTACATCAGGAACTGATGTATAGCAACATGCCAAACATATAGTCATAGCACTTGTCAACTAAAGATGGCTGTGTTTTTTCATGGGAAAATTATATAATCATGAAAGTGAAAATTGTGTGATAAAGTAGATGAATACCACAAAGATACCAGTTTAGAAAAAAAGCTCATATAGATTCTTGTGAAGCAGCTTCCTCCAACCTCATGTATTAAGCAGATGTTCTTCAGAGAAAGTCCTTAATTCAGGAAAACATTTTTATTTATGAAATATTTAAGTGCATACTTTGTTTTTTTAAAAAAAACCTCTGCTCTTTTTGAACAGTGAAACAGTTGCTTAAATGCTTTCCTGAGCTGATTAAATATTTAAGATTATTTTTCTTGGTACTATTACTTTGACCCTCAGTGCTTGGAGAAAGGGAATTATTTTGTCCCTGAAATTTTGCTGACACACTGAAACATGTATCTAATTACCCTATTTGTACATGCAAATCTGAATTTGGAGAGTTATAAAATATTTTGTCCCCAAAATATAAGCATTCAATAAAATAAACTTATCATCTGTCCTGAGAAGGGGGAAGAGAAGCCTCGATAAAAATCTTCAGAAATCCATGGGATTAGAGGCAGTGAGGACTGCATGTAAGTAAAGTTTCAGGGTGTCTGAAAAAGTGCAGCTAAGGATAACAGGTTGTCTGAAGCAGACAGTAGTATTCTTATTATGTTAATAAGTTTTGTGCTAAAACAAAATCTGCATTAAAGTCCTGGATTTTGTAAACAAGCTGTCAACAACACTTTCTATGTATTCACATTATATTTTGGTTTATTATTCTTAGTAAAATTGATGCCAAATTGTATTACATTTGATTGTGGAATGATAAACATAGCCCAGTGACACTACATAAAGGAATTAATCCAGTTTTCTCTTCTATAATGCTAAGCAAAGTAGCTTGCATACCATAAATGCACATTTAGCCCTTCAATGTGCTTAAAATGAAAGCGTCTTGTAATCGCAGGAGGTAAGCAGAAGTGAAGACACTGTGTCTTATTGCAATTCAGAGGATGACAGAGGAAAGGCAGGAGGTTTGGTGCAGCAAACAAGAAATGTGTGCTCACTTTGCAATCTCCATGCCCTTTAACAGGGCAGTTAGAGTCAGACCTGCTCTCTTTTCTGGCTTTCTAGTTAGTTGGTGCCTAGCAGGTGGTTGTGAGCTTTTCTCTTCTATTGGCTTTAGCATCATTATATCAGGGAGATGAATCAATCAGAGCTGCTTCAAACAGCCCAGCAGTGACATTTGCTTTGGTAACTGAAGGATGACAAAGCTCAAGGGAGGCAATGAAAGGAAAGAGGATTTCTTCAGGCCTGCTCACGAGCCAAACTAACCCTTGGGGATGGAGCCATTGATTCTGACATGAGATATGGTTGTACCTGCATTTTGGTGGGCTTTGTGGCTCCCCCTCACAGGAGACCTGATTTAGGATGCTGCAATGGATTCTCCCAGGCTGCAATGGAGTAAGTAGGGTTTCTGGTAGCATGAATGATAGCATGAAAATGCCACCCCCTCTGCAATTGTCCTGAGGGTCACAGAACTCAGTGGCTCCTGGTAGCCGCTTAAATTCACACTGAGTTGTTTCATTTTGCTGTAACTTTCAAGTTAGTCATTGCCTCCAATGACAGCTCAAAACATCTGCTCAGGCTGCCAAGGGGGCCACTGCAGGACCAAAAGCAAAAAGCAGCAAACACAAAAAAAAGCTCTCTGGAGAAGTCTGATGCAAGAGAAGCATCAGTAAAGTTCTGGCTGCACAGCTTGCTCTGCTTCCTAGAAAGAAATTATTTGAATCATTTGGCCTGCTGGAAGGATCTTCTCTCTTTTGCAGAGGCTCTGAGGGATGGGATGAGGCTTCATGGCTGTAAGCAACTTCCAGCAATAGTGTCTCTTAAGGCAATTTCTCTAATGCAGCAACTGATATGGAAGGAAAAGTGTAACTGAGACATGATCAAAAAGACTGCAGTGGTACCTGAGCAGTTGTATAGTTGTTTACATTTTTGCAAATGCTGTTAGGTGAGTTTTAATACTGATTTTGTGCAGGAGTAAATGCTAGTGCAAAGGAGAAGAGAAGCGAATTAATTTCCTTGCCACCCATAAAATCTTGTCCATAATTATCTCTCTTTCTATGCATGCATCTAGGGATGGGACCGAGTAAATGATAAATAAAACCAAGGAGCTGCGAAGGAAAAAGATACTCCTGTGATACAAGGATGGCTTGTAGCCTATGCCCATTTCAAGTCTGGAAATAAATCTAACAAGTATAATACACACAAATGACTATGATTTGGGTAAATAGCTTTGAGGCAGTACTTTAACATGTACAGAGCTTAGTGCAATCCATACCTCAGTGACACTCTCTGTTTAAAAGATGTTTTGTTCCCTAATAATTCTAATTCAAACTCTTCTGATCAAACTAGAGGGTTGTGGTTTTTTTGTTGGGTTTTTTTGTTTGTTTGGTTGGTTTTTGGTTTTTTTTTCAAAATAACTTTTTTATCCTGACCTTTTCAACCTGTCTCAGCTAGGTATCTGGAGTCTTGAAGTGGTTCTGTTGAAAATTTTTGCTAAATGCTTATTTTCTCCCCATGTAGCAAGTGCTTTTTGATTCCTCTTGTTTATTTCTGAAGAGGAGGAACTCTCCCAAGTATTACAGCAGCTTTCTCATCTCTACAGTATAAATGGGCACCTCTTTAATGTCTCCTAAACAAATGATCTCATCCTGTAAACTAGTAGCTTTGGAAATATTGTAGATTTGTACTATTCATATCTCTGAGACAACGGCTGGTTAGTAGCCTGACAGAGGCACAAATTTCCCTCTCCAATGGTATATTTTCTCTAATAGTTGTTAGTTTACTTGTTACTGTGTTAACATACAGTTAACTCTGTTATTAATGAGTTCATCTCCATTGATTATGCTTCATTACAGACATTTCCGTGAAATAGGAAAGTCTCCGGCTCTGCTGGACTGGGTTTATTAATACATAACATAGTGAAGTGGAGCTCTGTTGCCTTTAAGTCTGACCTACCTCGCTCCAGATCTCTGCATCAAGACAGACTTCTGTGATGATGTGCCTGCTCACACTAGAATTAAAATGGATGCTCTGTATTCACACAATGTGAAAAAGAATATAATAATTACAACTCTAACTCTGCTTTGTAATGGTTTGTTAAATGTGATAAATTATATAAAAATCATTTTTAGACATGAATACACAGTGAAAGAAAACCAATTAATTTAAACTGGGATTAACTGAACACCAGTGTTTAGTGCAGAAGTGGTCCCTGCTGCTATATAGAAAGCCTTAGCCCTCAAGAGACCGTGACTAAAGGACACCAGACTGAATCACTTAAGTAGTCACACTGTCAGCAGACATTAATGAATAATTAAAGGTTGCTTTTGCATACTAATAATAGAGACTCCGGTCTGTATTGTGTGATATCATGTGAATCTTTATTATAATCTATCTAAGAAAGCAAACCAGCTGCAAAAGTATTAATGGTAGAAATAGACGAGACAGTAACTGCTCATCTGCGCATGAATGATCTGGTTTATCAGGTCTACCTTGGCACCCAGGCACTGGTTCAGTCAGATTAAATCCCCGGTGCCTCAAATGCAGTGTAATTGCTCTGAAACTCGAGAGGAAAGAGGATTAGTTTGTACAGCAATTTTGTTCTCTTTGATGTGATTCATAACTGCATTTGAAAATGTGTTCAAAATATACAAATATTGGGTTACCTCCCCAGAGTCCAGTATTGACTCTGGTGTATCCCTATGCAGTGTATGGGGTATTCCTGCCATCTGCATTTAGTTTTCAGTTTATGTGCAGTGAAGAGGACTAATGTTAGAAGTGTCTTCCCCCAGAATCTCAACAATGTGTGCGAGGGACAAGAGAAGTTGCCTAAGCTGATGAGAATGATCTCTGCAAAGTAAATATGCCAGAAACTGTGCAGTCTAAGTCTGCATCTGAAGTATCTTGGCATGAGAGGGAACCACACAAAGTTTGGAATTCTTTGTTTGAAAGCTGAATGTATTGTTTGATCCAGAAGTGAAACCTTTCTGCAATAAAAGCTGAGGCACCATTAAAATGCTGCTATGTTGTTACTGCTGAGTAGAATATGCAGCTCCTCATCTATTTTTTCCAACCTGACTGTTGCTTTGCCTTTGCAGCTATTAGCTGTATTCCTACCCTGCAGATTTTCCATTTCTTTTATGAATATGCTCTGCTGATACAAACACATTTAGATCTACACTGCTGAGTCTATGCTCAGGAGGTTTTATGAGTGTAACTGCATAACATGATTAAAGCAATAGTGTCCTCATTCTTTCCCTGAGGCTGTTTTACCTCAGATACATGATCATTCAATCTCACTAGCATTCTCCTACTTTTCCTTCTTTTAATTTTTTTTAATTTTTCCTTCTGANTTAATTTTGTAAAAAGGTATGCATATTTTATGCCTCTGTTTCCTTTTGTGGGAGCGAAGGGAAAAGATGCTACTATTACAAGTCATCTATCACCCTGCCATTTTTTTCTATTTCTCTCCTAACTTTGAGGCAAAAGAAGATTTTGGCCACTTGTCTGGTATGATCTGTTCAACTCTACATTGCTCGCATGGTACAGGCCTGGCACACATTTCTGTCCAAGAAATTCCAGATGGAAAAATGAGGATGCTACATCTCACAGTGTCATAAGTGTCACAAGTGTGTCATATTTTGACTGGTCAGTGGTGGCAGGTATGTTTATAACACCATTAGTCACAATCCTCTTTTTGTCTATAAAAGTGGATTTCTCACACCATTTTTTTCATATGGCTGCCACCTTCCCATACCATACTATACCATACCATAACATACCATACCATACCATACCTTACCATACCATACTGTACTACCATACCACACCATACCGTAAAATACCACACTACACTATGCCATAGCATACAACACCCTACCATACCACACCATAACATACCAAACCACAACATACCATACCACACCATACCATACCATATCATACCATACCATACCACACCATACCATACCATACCATACTACAGCATACCACACCATACCCTACCATACCACAATATATCATACCATACCATACCATACCATACCNTGAAAGAAAACCAATTAATTTAAACTGGGATTAACTGAACACCAGTGTTTAGTGCAGAAGTGGTCCCTGCTGCTATATAGAAAGCCTTAGCCCTCAAGAGACCGTGACTAAAGGACACCAGACTGAATCACTTAAGTAGTCACACTGTCAGCAGACATTAATGAATAATTAAAGGTTGCTTTTGCATACTAATAATAGAGACTCCGGTCTGTATTGTGTGATATCATGTGAATCTTTATTATAATCTATCTAAGAAAGCAAACCAGCTGCAAAAGTATTAATGGTAGAAATAGACGAGACAGTAACTGCTCATCTGCGCATGAATGATCTGGTTTATCAGGTCTACCTTGGCACCCAGGCACTGGTTCAGTCAGATTAAATCCCCGGTGCCTCAAATGCAGTGTAATTGCTCTGAAACTCGAGAGGAAAGAGGATTAGTTTGTACAGCAATTTTGTTCTCTTTGATGTGATTCATAACTGCATTTGAAAATGTGTTCAAAATATACAAATATTGGGTTACCTCCCCAGAGTCCAGTATTGACTCTGGTGTATCCCTATGCAGTGTATGGGGTATTCCTGCCATCTGCATTTAGTTTTCAGTTTATGTGCAGTGAAGAGGACTAATGTTAGAAGTGTCTTCCCCCAGAATCTCAACAATGTGTGCGAGGGACAAGAGAAGTTGCCTAAGCTGATGAGAATGATCTCTGCAAAGTAAATATGCCAGAAACTGTGCAGTCTAAGTCTGCATCTGAAGTATCTTGGCATGAGAGGGAACCACACAAAGTTTGGAATTCTTTGTTTGAAAGCTGAATGTATTGTTTGATCCAGAAGTGAAACCTTTCTGCAATAAAAGCTGAGGCACCATTAAAATGCTGCTATGTTGTTACTGCTGAGTAGAATATGCAGCTCCTCATCTATTTTTTCCAACCTGACTGTTGCTTTGCCTTTGCAGCTATTAGCTGTATTCCTACCCTGCAGATTTTCCATTTCTTTTATGAATATGCTCTGCTGATACAAACACATTTAGATCTACACTGCTGAGTCTATGCTCAGGAGGTTTTATGAGTGTAACTGCATAACATGATTAAAGCAATAGTGTCCTCATTCTTTCCCTGAGGCTGTTTTACCTCAGATACATGATCATTCAATCTCACTAGCATTCTCCTACTTTTCCTTCTTTTAATTTTTTTTAATTTTTCCTTCTGAGATATGTACATTTCCCATTTCTGTCTTCCATTTTTTTCCCTCTCATTTTATCTCCTAGACTTCTCTTTTTTGCTTAAGTTCATCTAGTTCCTTGCCATTCTTTTTCCATCTGTTGCTTCACTTCTGTCTTTCTGTTCTCTTTTTTGGCAGTTATTCCCCTTTTTCTCTTCTCCCATATATTTACAGGCTTCTTGAGAGTGGGAGTTGACCCATTTTGTTATTGGTTTATTGCTTGCCTTATCTTTTTTTGTTTCCGGTATCTACTCAAAGTTAATTTTGTAAAAAGGTATGCATATTTTATGCCTCTGTTTCCTTTTGTGGGAGCGAAGGGAAAAGATGCTACTATTACAAGTCATCTATCACCCTGCCATTTTTTTCTATTTCTCTCCTAACTTTGAGGCAAAAGAAGATTTTGGCCACTTGTCTGGTATGATCTGTTCAACTCTACATTGCTCGCATGGTACAGGCCTGGCACACATTTCTGTCCAAGAAATTCCAGATGGAAAAATGAGGATGCTACATCTCACAGTGTCATAAGTGTCACAAGTGTGTCATATTTTGACTGGTCAGTGGTGGCAGGTATGTTTATAACACCATTAGTCACAATCCTCTTTTTGTCTATAAAAGTGGATTTCTCACACCATTTTTTTCATATGGCTGCCACCTTCCTCCAAAGAGAGGCTTAAAAAATAGGAAATGTATCTGTGTCAGGACATATATGGTGTGAACAACACATGCAGCAGTACCATATAAGCTGGAAATTGTCGCACTGGTACTTCAAATAAGAAAATCTTTGTGTCTCACAATAGTACAAAATTAAAGGAGTGCCAGCAAAAAACAATCTTGAGAATATTTTAGAAAGGTGTATGAGCAACTTGAAACTAAGGGACAAAGAAAATCTTACATAGTTACAGATAGGAGGCATGAGAAAACACACAAGCAAATCCTTATAACCAAATAGTAAGCGAAATAGAATTAGCAGAAGTTGTTAATTAATGAACTTGGTAGTGGTTTGTTTTAAAGTTTAACTCTCGCCTGGTTTGTCAGTCCCCTAAACATTCCCATCACCTTGATCTAAAGAATTGTGTTTGGATGTACATTTAGTTGCAATGCAATGTAGCATATTGTGAGATGGATCTAAATGGCTTCTCTGCCTCCAAGCTGAGGCCAAAACAAGTACCATGAAGATAGAGTGTTGAAGTTACATTGACCCTGCCAGCTGAGAGAGATGAGATTTGCAGAGCTGCTGTCCTCGGGGATATGAGAAATACCTCTGCAACCTCCAGCATCTTCTTGCTCTTCTAAGCTTGGTTTTTCTCAGAAGCCAAATGCCTTCAGCAACAGATTGCAAAGGTACAGGGAGGACATAATTTTCATTGTTTGCCTTCTGGAACTGGGAGGTCTCTTCAAGGAAGAAGAAATTTTTTTCTGTTCCATTTGCTGTAACTCCTTAATTTAATGTGAATTGATGCTAAAGGCCCTGGCCCCCAGCTCCGTGGGTATCTCCTTCCCATGGTTGCTGCTGTGGGTAATTTTGAATATAGCAATGAATCTCAGAATTTATTACTGTTTGACATCCACTTGATCACAGGCCTTATAATCTTTCCAGCACAGGAACAGCAAATGTTAAGAGAAAACAGGGAAGAGGTGGCTTCTGGGGATGTCAGCAGCTGTGGGGTGTTGGTCACTGCACTTGGTCTGTGTTTCAGACCCTGGGAAAAGCAGCCTGGGAATGGGGTGGGAAGGAGCCTCACAATGGCTAGGAAGCTCATGAGAATCAGCCAGCTGCGACCTGTGAAAGGATTCAGGGGTTAGGCAAAAAGGTTTCATCTCAGACGGAGGGGAAGGAAAGAAAAAGAGGAGAGGAGAGGAGAGGAGAGGAGAGGAGAGGAGAGGAGAGGAGAGGAGAGGAGGAGAAGAGAAGAGAAGAGAAGAGAAGAGAAGAGAAGAGAAGAGAAGAGAAGAGAAGAGAAGAGAAGAGAAGAGAAGAAAGGTGGGCATGGGAATTTGTCCTGAGTGACTAGTGTGTCTGTGAGGAAGTGACAAGATTTTTCTTCAGCATCTCAGGGCAGGAAGGACAAAGGTAGGAAAGGTTGGACGCTGTCAGGTGAAGGTTAACCACAGTCCCAAAGACTTGTGCTGCAGCAAGGCTTTGTAAGCCAGCAAAAGAAAAAAGAAGGTGAAACATAGATAACCTCACTTTGGTGGTTCTTGCATTCCCTTTGGAAACATTTATGTATAGCTCTTGACGTCAGACTATAAAACTTTTAAAAGTTTCTACTAATTCAGTCCAAAAAGCATTCACGGATTATTGGTATTAAATTAAAAGTGTAGGGTGTGTTTCAGCAATGTGGTCTTTGTGTACAAATATTCAGCAGTTATGATGAAAATTAATTCCAGGATTAGATTGATCCACATATTCATCTTCTTCAGTTGTGTTCAAAATGGAAACAAGAGCACTTGAGAAGTAAAGTTAAATTAACTAGAAATATCTGAATATTCTGGGTTTGATTAACCATTTTTTAAGAGTACAATTTTTCTGTTGGAACAGAATCACCTCAGCACTGTTCCTGTTATCTTGTACTTCGTAGTGATGGTTGGCTTTCATGTGTCTCGCTGCAGCTTAGGTTTTAAATTTGTATCTTGTTCTCTCTTGACAGTGTTTGTCTTTCTTGCCTCATTGGTTCCAGATAATTATTTATACCAATTTTACTTTCAGATTTTTGTAGCCTTGACAGCTTTGCCTGCAGGGATGTTTTTCTGTTTTACCATACGGTTTCGTAACCACCCGTCTGTTCTGTTGAGAACAGGTTCTTTAATAATTCTCCTATGTTGACAGTAAGAGGTAACTTGTGGTGCTAGCGTTCAGTTTGGGATGGTGCCAGTCTTGAGTCCCTTACATTTCAGAAGTGGAAGATTTTTTACTGTCATGCCGCTGATGCTCTGTGGTGGAGCCCAGACTTTTTCAGGCACTGAGGCACTGAAGTTTTAGCACCACACTTTTGGTTTAAATTCTCTGTTGGGGAAGAAAGGAAGACTTTGGCTGCTTACTTAAATGTTCCTGTTACCATCTAAATGCTGCCATCACTACTACAAGACCTATATCTTTGATCACTTCTAACGTTTTGGTGACAAACCTAAATGGCATTCAGGTCCCTATTCACCCCAGCCTACACTGTAATGAAGGTTTAGACTAGGGGATAAATATCCATCTCCACACCATGGCTTTCTCTTCCAGGAAAGTGGTATGGTGTCTTTTTTTTGTTTGTTTGTTTTGTTTTGTTTTGTTTTTTTTTGGGGGGGGTTTGACACACAAGTTTACCCAGGTGGATGGATTGCTTCATGCAGTTCCATAAAACATGACTGAAACAGTCATTTTAAGCCCCCATTTTGTAGCATAGTTTTGTAGAAGTGGCATAAAGGATAAAGAACAAACTGATGAGTACAGGGAGATATCTTCTATCAGATAAATGATTCAGAGTAAATGTGACAGTTTGATTCTCTAAGATATTCCAAAATACCCTTTTGCAGTCTTTTTCTTTTTTTTTTTTGTTTTGTTTTGGTTTTGTCTGTTTGTTGTTGCTTCTGTTTTGAGAAAAGGTAATAATATTCTTTTATTTTGAGAGAACTGAGTTTGGCAGGCTGTGACTGCAGATGCTGGCAGAGAAAGGCTGCATGGACGGTATCGGAGCCAGAAACAGTCACCAAACAAAATTACAATTTCCACATCTCCCAGTTCCTGTACAAAGGCACAGAGGTCATACAGGTGGGAGATTGCTGCTTGTGCTTTCATCTGCTGCTGTGCTGAGACAGTCAGTGGCGGAATACTTTAGACATGTTGCATTTTAAAGGTGGTAAATCCTTGGCTCCATTAAAAATAATGGAAGTTTTGCCACAAGATTTTAAAAGGCACAGATCTGTTTTCTTTTAATTTTCATGTTTTTTCAAAAGTTTTCTCTTGCAAATAGATATTTCTATAGAATATCATAGGACTGAGCCTTGGGGGTCTTGCATTTCTGCCCTCTGTGTGTAGTGGGTTCCCTCAGACAATTGCTGCCTTCCTTGGAGATGAGAAACTTCCCTAATGCACTGCCTTACCTTACTATTAGAGGCATCTGGGGATGCTTAATGCCCCTTGGGAGCTCAGATGAGAGAAGAGATGTTTCAAGATGGGAATATGTCAGTGTTTGGGCAACATTTGTTATTTTGACACTTTGCTGGTAAGTTGAAATCTTCTGTAGAAATCTTGTCCAAAAGTGTTTGCATGGATATATATGTACGTGTATATATATATATGCATGTGCATATATAGATAAAAGTATGTACATATACATGTATATATGTGTATATCTGCATATAAAATATTTTTTATAACCTTATCCAAGAACAAACCGTCTCTGCCCCCCTGTTATGCACTGTCTGCTGTTGGTGTGTGTCCTGGGTCCAGCTGGGATAGGGTTAATTCCTCACAGAAGCTGGGAGGTGGGCATAGCCAAAGGGATATTTGATACCATGCTGACGTCATGCCTGGGATATAAGGGGAAGCTAGCCCAGAGAAGAGTCTCTTTTGTGAAGTCCTTGGTGGTGAGATATTCATTGTATCAGTGTTTTCCATTGTATTCCATATCGTCTTGTTGTTACATTCTCCTTTCTTTTGCTTTCCTTGTGTGGTATTATTAAAAATCCATTGTTATCTCAACTCACAAGGTTCCACTTTTTTTTTCTTATCCTTCCCCATCTTACCGGGAGGGCAGGGGAAGGGGGAGGGGGAGCGATCACCTAGTGGTGGTCCTGACCCAAGAC
>VZTO01025827.1:0-55110 GCA_013400615.1 Syrrhaptes paradoxus
ATTCTGTGATTCTATGATCATGGTATCACTCAGAGCCTCTCAAACGACATTCAACAGTAACTATGGTGATCCTCTACAGAGAGAATGAGAAATATTTCCGATAGCTATATCTGGTAAATTCATTTAAAAGAAATATTTCTCACTCAAGTTCAGTTTTTCTATATCTAGACCAAATTTCTTTCAGCATCTTTTTCCCTTCAAACATCCTCTTGATAGCAAGCTCTTGCAATTCCCTTTCTGCGTATGTGGATGATGGTGTCTAAATGGAACCACTCCCACGAATGACAAGATTTTGGTTTATACTGCAGCGACACATGTTCGATAAGGCTGGTGATGTAACAGATGAGACAACTGCATTAGCTCGGGAAATTATTTTAGACCTTGCACACGGCAGCATTAACCTTCATTCCACCCAGCGACGATCTGAAACTGAACTCACCGGCTCTCTGGCTTCGTTAGAGGGAAGCTCTGCTCATGGGTCACGTTCCTTCCATCTGAGAGCAGAGAAACATTTATTGTTGGTTCCAATAATTGTTGATGGGGGCTGCTTGGTGCAGGAGTGACCACCAGGTCCCTAAAGTGATACAAAAAGAAAATAAAGTGCTTGTTACATGCATTTATGTACTGTGACAGCATAATTAGTGCTTAGTGTGTTGACGAGACCTGTTGAGATGGAGGGGAGCATTATCTCCAGTGTGAGAAAAGCAGCAATAAGCAGTTGGGGACATTAATCCAGGCTCTGTTTATAGCCAATAGGGAGGAACAGTCACAGCTACAGTATGAATAAACTTGAGCTTAAGCTTATCTAAAGCAGGTTGGATGAATCACTCTCCACGGAGACAGAGCAATGTAGGGCAAGTGGTTCAGATAGAGATCTTTTTATTAAAGACACCCAAAATCGGGTGAGATTAATCCCACTGCTTGTGACTAACTCATAAAGTGAGAGGTTTCATCTTTACTGCCATGCATAACACCTAAAAAAAAAAAAACATTCTTGGTAATTGGAGTATTGAAACCACTTTAATTACAGACCTGAACCACAGAGCTAACACCAGAGAGAGGCAGTGCTGAAGACTGGAATGGTGAACTGAAATGAAAGCTCTGAGAAGAGTCCATACATCTACCTCCTGTACCAGAGCCATCCAACGCACCTCAACCGAACTCGGAAGGAATCCGTTTATTTTTAAGGTCAATGAGCCTATTTAACTTCTGCATGTGCCATTTTCTAGTTTCCCTGGGAAGCTTGTCAAGAACATTTCTAGCTGCAGTAGCAACTGATGAATTCTTCTTCTGTTGGAGAAGCTAGGTTTTTATGGAGGGTTAATATCATAGAACCACAGAGTGGTTTGGGTTGGAAGGGACCCTAAAGATCATTGAGTTCCAACCCCTGGGCATGGGACACCTCCCACTAGCCCAGGTTGCCCAAAGCCTCATCCAGCCTGGCCTTGAACCCCTCCAGGGATGGGGCATCCACAGCTTCTCTGGGCACCCTGGGCCACTGCCTCACCCCCCGCACAGGAAAACATTTCTTCCCCAGATCTCATCTCCATCTCCCCTCTTCCAGCTCAAACCTCTTCCCCTGGTCCTGTCCCTGCACCCCCTGATCCAGAGCCCCCCCAGCTCTCCTGTAGCCCCCTGTCAGCACTGGAAGAACAAGAACCCTACTTCAGTTAGGAGTGAATATAAATTCTACAAAATATATGAAACTGATGCAAAAAATGATACATGCAAAAAAGTTCCTAAGGTACCAGGTGTTTTGAATTTCTTGTGTATCTGTAAATACTGATTCTTTAATGCTTAAATCTCATCATTACATATTTTAATCCAAACTGAAGTATATTGCTCGATTTTTCCTGAGTATGTTTTAGAAAATTTTAAAAGTGGTGTCACCCAAGAATCTAACCTGTTTAATTTATTGCAGCCCTGCAGGGTTATCTACATAAATTTCGATTCTTAAATCCAAATTACTGAAAACCTGGCCTCTCTATTTTTTTGCCTGTGGCTGTGTGCAGGTGTAATTAAAGTCATTTTGATGGCTCCTTGCCTGATATAATGTACGGGCAGCTTTCGGTGGTTTGCTGGGAATAATTTCACTCGTTGTCTGTGTGTTTGAGGGTAATAAATAAGGGGTTGGGTTGAAGTCCCAGTCAAATCAAGCCTTTAGCTAATGATTAACTTCTTGATTTTTGTCTAAATGGTGTTGAAAGAACTGGAGTAAGCAAGAGCAGACATCACCAAAAGGAGAATTTATAACATGCAGTCTTGCTTTTCTGAGTTGGAAGAAATTCAGTTTCACTGGAGCTCCTTGCCAGAACCGGGAAGAGAGAAGGTCCACAGTCCACCTGGGGTTGAGACACTCTCGTCAGGTTGGGTTTGCTTGCTGCGAGCATAAGATTTGCCTGCACGTGGTTGGATAAATTTCTTGCAGACCCTCTTGTCTAGTCAACCTCTGACTTCAGGGTAATTTTGTTTTTCAATTTTATCTCTATGCCCCTCTTAATGACAAACCCAGGACGTTGTTCTGAGCTACATGGATTTGCCTTTTCACAGGGTGCTATTCAACCTCTCTAGCCTGTTTTTCTTTTTTTTTGAGCTGAGGCACCCTGGTGCAACTTGAATTACGCTCTGAGCATAAACACCTACAAGAACAGTGCAAAACTTGAGAGGCCATGTAAAGAAGACACTTAGTACAGAGACAGAAGGTGAAAAAGCATCCCTATAACACTTTAAATATTCATACTTTTCTTTGCACAAGTAAAGACTGTATTTCTGTGCTCTATATTGAACACAGTTCTCTGCTGAGAGATTTTTTTCTTTTTTTTAAATTTTATTTCCATAATGTGGATTTACAATAAATTATTTCTGAGAGCACTCGGCTCTGGGGGCCCTTAATGGGATCAGGTCCCTTCTCCTGTGTAATTGGTTCAGATTTTGCTCTGAGCCGATAACAAACAAGCACCATTACCAGCCGGCCCTTGCTCGACAGTGAAACAACAACAGCTTGAGGCCTTACACTAGGGAAGCTTTATTTATAGGCATTAATAATCGTGAGACACTGGAACAGGGTGCCCAGAGAAGCTGTGGATGCCCCATCCCTGGAGGGGTTCAAGGCCAGGCTGGATGAGGCTTTGGGCAACCTGGGCTAGTGGGAGGTGTCCCTGCCCATGGCAGGGGGTGGCACTGGATGATTTTTAAGGTCCTTTCCAACCCAAACCATTCTGTGGTTCTATGATTCTCACGGGTCCACACCTTCAGTCAATTCAAACTGGCAGTTTAGGGTAAAAATGAGGCTTTACGCTGGACTAACTGAAGCTCCTACAGAGCAGCAGTATCCCCCAGCGAGGAGTGCTAGGGCAGCAAACTTACTACATCAAGATCCATCAGCTAAAAGCCTGTATCAGGCCGGGTGCATTACCAGGGAAAGAAATTATATTTTTGCATAAAGAGCAGCCTGATTAAGTGGACAAAGTCCATTTATGCACTGCTGCTGACAATGTAAATAAAGAAAAATTTCATCATGTTCTAAATAAAAATCCATCACAACAATAAGATTAACGCAAGAATAGACAGCAAGAGGTTTTTCCAATTGTATTTTAAGCAGGCTGGACCCATCCTATTAATGTAGCCAAGTAAAAACAGAAATAAAACCCTCCAAATAAAATATAGCTTGAAAGAAAATAACTTAAAATATGGATATTCCGTAGGAGAGCAGACTGGACTGCCTGACCTGCTGGGTTCCCCGCTACCTAATTGCTGCATTCCAGGATTCAGATTCTCTCTCCGAATTTCAGCCGCTTTATAACATCCATATTTATGGTGCCTCTTGACATAACCTCTTGCACGGAATGGGGTGTTGTCTACTCTTGCCTCCCATTCCACCGAGCGTTTCTGTCCCTGGAGGCCTCGTAATTGCAAATGCTGATTGGGGGTGACAGGATTTTCTCTCACCTGCCTGACAGCTCTGCCAAAGCAGTCCAATATTTAACTCCAAAATCAGCTTCCAACAAATGAGCACGGTGGAATAAAGGGAGCAAAGAGCCACGAATAAAGGGAGCAAGGAGCAAGAAACGAAGGCAGCCTCCGATGAACAGTTCCCACTGCAACCCTAAATCAAACCCAAAACATCCAGTCAAAGAAAACACCGATTTCCATTTTTCCTCTCATTTCAACATCATTTAAAATGAATGAATCAGCTGCTTAAAAAAATTATTTCTCTAACTAAAGATTTGGAAAATTCATCATAATTACGTATCTCTGCCCATAAGCTTCTGCCATTGGTTTTCTACAGACAGTTTAATTCAGTAGGTTGTTTTTTTCTTTTCTTTTTTTTTTTTTTAAAGAGTCAAACTCCAAACTCTGTTGTTGGAATGATTTCCATTAACACCTGTGGTACGTACACGTGGTGACTGTGTTTGTACAGGGCTGAAATGAGCTGAAAGGTGTGAACTTTGCTGTTCTTTCTGCTGATCTAGAGGTCTATGCGATACTTTAAATGTCAGCACTGTGAGCCTTTTCATGGCAGGTAGGAAAAGCAAGAATTCAGATTAGGAAGCTTTAGAGCAAGGGAAGGCAGGAATGCCACAAAAGATCAATCATTGAGCTTCGTAGATTTTTAACACCATTTTTTGCAGGGCTGTGACTATGAGGAAGAAGGAGGAAGAGAGACAATTGTGATAGGATTCATTCTCCAAAAAGAAAAAAAAAAAAGAAATTAGGAAGTGGAATCAGCTTTCAGAAATTCTGCTTTAAGCAGAGATACCCACAGAAGATGCACTGCAGCAAACAACCTGGTGCTGAGCACGGCTGTGGTTTTCCAACACTAATTACTAGGAGTGGTAAAAACCATGTTGGAGACCGTGAGCTGCCAGAATAATGATCCTTTTCTGCTCTCTGAGAGAAGGCACATATAATAATTTCATCATTTTAGACAAGTTACTTGAGGATGGCTCTGCCTTACCCATTTTTGGTATACATCTCCAGACTGCCACACTCCCAAGTCAAAAGATGGGTGGTGTGTGATCTATTTGTAGGGCTATATTTAAGAGTGATGACTATGAGATTTGCAGTCCCTGACAATTTCTAATCCTTCATCCTTAAGAGCAGTGGAGAAGAAATTTTAAAAAGGTATTTTTCACTTTATTGCAAAAGACTTGGCTGAAACCACTCAGCATTACCTTAGGAACAGCTGGACGTAGGTACCAGGTGCCTTCCTTGAGAGACCCCGACGTGCTGCAGCAAGACGTCTCCAGAGGGAAGCTTCTTCCTGATAAAGAAATATGATCAACTTTATCCAACAACTTCAAAGTCTATATGGTAACTCAACTGGCTGTGACATTCCTCTCTTTTGCCAAGACTCTAGAGCGTACGCGTTTATATATTCTGGGAAAGCAGCAGAGCTGCAGTGTCACTATCAAGGTGCTAAATATGATTCAACCCATCTACACAAACCAAATTTTGGTCTGAAAGCTTGCTGGCTTTGAAAAAAATGAAGATCTTCATCTCCAGTGAAGCTCCATTTCTTCACAGTAGTCAAAACGCTCCAGGATGTAGCAGGAAGGAATATCTGCAATGCACCACTTTTGATGCATCCCAGCCTCCCAGTATTTCTAGTTATTCTGTTGTCTTGAAGCTTCTTTTTCACCAGCAAGGAACTGAATACAGAAGAATTTGCTTCTACTACATCTTCCTGTCTCCTTCTTTCAGCAACAGAGAAAACTTGCCTTACCAACCCTACATCAACCAATATTCCCCCCCTCAAAGGAGGAATTACCTTTTGCAAACTTCAGCGAGTTAAAATGACTTTGGACAATGAACACATCATGCTCTCAGCAGACTGGAAAGTGTGGTCCTGAGTTTTAAGGGCGTGTTAATGAACACGTGCTGTAGGGCGATGTAATTTCTCAGGTCAGACAAACACAGTAATACAGTGTGCTTAAAAAAAAAATGTAAATCAAAAAGCAAAGTTATGAAATCCTTATCAACTGAGATGGTCACTGCGCTTGTGGTTTTGCTTTGCTTTGTTTTGGTGAAGATGTAAGTCTGAATTTTTTTTTCCTGGGTGGATTACAGGTATAGATACCTTTCTGTTCATACCTTGTATAGTTAATTACAGCCACACAAAATTAACGCAGAATCACCACGCTCGTAAGCCGTAAAGCTGCAAAGAATCAGGTCTACCCTCTTCCCCTGAGCAGCAGATCCTGGTTCTTATTTTGCTTGTGGATAATTCACATGAATTTCTTCATATTTTTTTATTTTCCAGTTCTACATGATGGGAATGGAATGTGGTTACTGCAGTGACAGCACATTATTTGGGTGCCAACAGCACGAAAATTATTTGCGGTCCCAAATGGAATAGTTTAGACAAAATTTTACTTTAAGGCCACAGACATATTTATATTCTTTGCATTAAATATGGTCTAAGAGGCACCCTTGTTTCACCTTGAATGTTTTACTATGTGAACACCCCAGATGATGCTGTAAAGCTTCCTCTGCATGTGAAAATATATTGGAAACTTAGTGCAATAAATAACGAAAAGGTATTACCAGCACTGAACAAGGAGACTAATAAGAGGGAGAGCCTTGTGGCCACGAAGTAAGTTAAATCCAAGGTAAATGATAGCCTCCTTCATCATAAACCACTTCTACCTGACTGGACAAAATGTAAACTTTCAAAATAAAAATAAAACCGAAGAAATAACAAGTGAGAAAAAAATAAATTGCTGGGGTAGGAGGGATGGCAGAGTGCCACCAAGGTGAGAAATATTCTGGCTTCATTCTCGTTTTAAACTAACAAACCTTTGGATGAAAGAAACATGAAAACGAACAACACTTATGATATTTTTTGAGCTCAGCGTGGTTTGAAAAGAAGTATTTCATTTCAGAAAACTGAAAGACGGGAGGTTCCCTCCTTCTATCAGCCATTTTATCATCATCCCTTTCTCCATACCTAAGAGAGCCTTTTTTCAAGCCTGGGAAACAGGGGCAGTGGGGTCTGTTCCTTTGCTCCATTGACAGCACTAATTCTAAACATCAGAAGTAGTTATAAATACGGAGAGAGTGGCAAAATTGTACCGCGAGTCATGCCTGCCAAGCCATCATTCATCATAATGACATCATAACCCTGGAATGGAACCAACTTGAAAGCTTTCATTTTTCTTTTTTGCTTTCTCCTGTCATTGTCGTATAAAAAGAGCATTAGACACATCTGCTTCATAGCCCCAACTCCCCCACTGCTGTAAGGAGAATGAATGCCTTTAGGGAAAGGACTATTAAGGAGAAGTGAAAAAAAAAAAAAAAGGAGAAAGATGAAGCTGAAGTTGCAAGAGGTTATTTGAAATCCAAGCACATTGTTGAATCTGTTGATTGAAAAAGTAAAAGCAGGTGAAAAATGTGCTTAAATGTGAGCTCTGTCAGTTAGCACGAGCTTTTACTCTGCAAGGCTGGGCTGAATGAGTTCTTCCATTGCCACAGGATGGCGTTCATAAGTAATCCTTATTGTCCTGTTAACTGCATCTAACTATTCCCTCTTAATAAAAGAGTTTCATATCTCCTTGTAGAACCGAGAGGTGATATTCAGCTCCCTTGCACCAGTACACAATTGGATGACATCAATGATGATCAACAGGTTTTCTTCTGGTGGAAAACTGAGCAGAAAAGACAGCTTGTCCTCTCATCCAAGTTTACCTGCCTTGTTCTCATCGATCTGCCTTTAACTCTGAGGAACTGGTAAATATTGTTGAAATGAAAGTCAAAAATTTGGATGCTCCATCCCTGGAGGGGTTCAAGGCCAGGCGGGATGAGGCTTTGGGCAACCTGGGCTAGTGGGAGGTGTCCCTGCCCATGGCAGGGGGTTGGGACTCAATGATCTTGAAGGTCCCTTCCAACCCAAACCATGCTGTGATTCTGTTTAAGGTTAGAGTAGATGCTGCTTACCACAGAGTGCAGTTGTGCAGCAAGTTTGTCCGAGATGCCTCCTGGATAGTTTTCTGCAGAAGAGTCCAAGAACTCATTGACAGATGAAGACCAAGTAGCTCCAGTAATTACTCCACCGGGGGACAATCTTTGCTCTTGTAAGGGTCGTATTCTCGAACCTAGTGTGGAAAAGACACTCCTCAACAAAAATCTTGTGCTGAACACCACTTTGCTTACAGCAAGCAGAAAGCAACGAGTCATTTGCAACTACCGCCAACTTTTGGCACAATTCCAGATTTGCGAAAGATAAGTGTGAAAATTATCAAGGATATAAACTATGCAGTTCCTCAAAAGCTTTTAAACCTTCCAAGTACTTCACAGACATAAGAAATTTATCCCCCCTGAATCGTTAGGTAAATTAATGTTAAGAAAAATCTAAAAAAATCCATCCCTATATTAATGGAGTAGGAAGAGGTGCTTAACCAAGTGTAAATGAGATCATTTTGTTGTGGCTGCTCTGATACGCACCAGTGTTACGACCTCTCAGCTAATTACAATCTACCTACTTAGAAGTTTTAACCTTCTCAGAGCTCTTGGGATGTGATGGGGAGTTGGAGCAGGGCACCTTTTCTTCTGTTATTTGTCCGAATTTCATAGAAACATGGAATGGTTTGGGTTGGAAAGGACCTTAAAGACATCTAGGGACACCTTCCACTAGACCCAGTTGCTCCAAGCATCTTCCAGTTGGCTCAAAGCCAATTTCTGTGCATAAAAATCCAAAGACTTGCACCACTGCTGGAATCAAACGTGAACATGAGCCAGAAAGCTGAAGACACAATTAATTCACTTTTAAAAAAAACATTTTTTTTCAAAGTTTTGAAATCCCAGTAAACTGGGATTTATCTTGTCTATACAATAGTACCTAAATATGAAATTCAGTCACAGAAAAATTCTTATAAATATTGGTACATGACAGTATTTGCAGAAATACGATCGTAAGAAAGGTTTCATTGTATTGTGTGTTGTATCAAAGCACAAGAGCTCACAACCTGAGAAGTCACATATCCAGGCAGGGGATGAGAAGCAAAGAGACATCCCATCCATACGCATGTTCTTATACTAAATACAGTTATTTTTCTTAGCATAAACCTTTATGAAAAAGTTCCAACAGTCATTAGATGACTCTCAGCCTACCCATCATGTATGTCTGCTGTGTAGCTGCCAGAAGATCTGCTGGTAAGAACGGAGGAGATGAGACTTGAGACTGGTGGGTTCTGTTCCGGGCACAGTAAGCTCCTCGCTTCAACATAAAGTACGGAGCCCAACCTTCAGAGCTTCACACCGCCAAAACCTCTGCGGGATTGCTGGTGCCCAGCATCTACAAATAATCGGTCTTTGGCATAAACGTCCCTTTCCTCATTTATAAAATACAAATAGTAACACATCCTCCGCAGGACTGCTGAGAGATATAATTAATAGTTGTAAAGTACCGAGTTCCACGGATGAGAGCTGCTAATGCAAGTACAAAGCGTTATCAGCTCTGAAATGTATTATATATCTGCTATAAAAAAGTTTTTTTTTTTTCAAGTAGAAGTTATCTATTTTCTCCCAGAATTTTTACTCTATACGTGAGCAAAAGATCTTGCACAGAAGTTCATTAAAAAAAGAATTAACAACCTATCATAATCTCACATAACCAATCTTCCCCCTGCTACTATCTTCCTAAAAATGTCCATATTAAAGACAACCTTGGGGCAAGTTTTTTAAAATAAATTATTCCACGCAGTCTATAAGAAGAGACGTTCTCTAGAAAGAGGATAGTTAAACACCTATAAATGAAGCTCTAAATGAATTTAATGGTGCATAGTAAATTTAAAAGTTACTTTATGGACGGCAGAATTGCCAAAATCCAGCACTATTAATGGAGTTTCTGTAAGTAGTGACGAGTCACTCGCTGAAAGAACTCAGGACTGCTGGAGAATACAAAGTCCTTTAAAAGAACTTCAAATACATACCCATATATCTTCAAAAATACCATGATTATATTAAAATCTTTCATCTTTGATCCTCCCCCTTTTTCTTCTTTTCCAATAATCTACTTAGGCTTTGGTGGGGTTTCTTGCCTCTCAGGACAAAATGTCTCCAGTGTTTTTAAGACAAATAAGCAACAATATTCTAATAAATAAGGCAAGGAAGTCAACTTTCTCACTTTGAAGAACCACGGAAGCTCTGGAAATGAAAAGAAAATCTACATAGTCTAAGATGAAATGAGATTCTTCAGAAAGGTCCTCACTGCTGGAGCACCGAGATGCCACAACATGTGTAGAAGCTTTTTTCTTGTGCACTGGGAAATCAGTATTTATTAATTCTTTCAGGATAGAAAATTACTTGAAATGATGAACTGATGAATTTTACGCTGTCCTTCATTAACACTTTCAGACATTTTTGCCCTCCCTTCAGCTACTTTTATTTGCAGCTTTCTGAGCCACACCAAAGGCCGTGAACATTGGCTCTGTGTTAACTTGGGAAACTCATTAACCCTCCTGTTGTAACGCATCTAACCAAGCCAGCCGTAAATCACCGGGGCTCTTGGAGTCAGAGGAAAGAGTTCCCATAAATGAGCTTCTTGTTAGTCCTCATCGTGCAACATCTTACTACCGTAATGTCTGTTTCTTTTTCTCCAGTATTGTAGAGATCAGATTCTGCTTTCATCCCAGCTGCTAACCTGCTCTGTCTGGAATAAATTCAAGGGTTACAGCTGAGTTCTTACAATATATTAACCAGATCTTAGTTACGCTGCCTCTGACAAGACCAGTCCTCCTTTCCTCCTCCACAGGCAGCCACGAAACTCTCCTCCTGCACCCTTCCCTCTCTGAGCCCATTCTATAGCTGTGCGGCGAGTTTGAGCAAGGAATCGATCTGTCTGGAAGTTGCTTTGTTTTTTCTTGGGTTAGTTTTTAGATGGAACCATTTCCTGATCCAGATTACACATGATTGCAGAGGAAGGGGGGAGATGGAGATGAGATCTGGGGAAGAAATGTTTTCCTGTGCGGGGGGTGAGCCAGTGGCCCAGGGTGCCCAGAGAAGCTGTGGATGCCCCATCCCTGGAGGGGTTCAAGGCCAGGCTGGATGAGGCTTTGGGCAACCTGGGCTAGTGGGAGTTGGCACTTGATGATCTTGAAAGGTCCTTTCCAACCCAAACCATTCTGGGATTCTATGGTTTGCTACACAGTGTGTAGCCTCCGAAGCACTTGGAGTGAATTCATAAGTTGCCTTTACTCATTTTACTGTTCTGGTTTTCATACACATGCTTCTGGCTATGCTCGGGAAAAGAGTAAAGTCAAGTCTCAGTGCCATTTTCTTCTTGCCCAACAGTTTGACAGGCACAAAGCTCTCAGCCACGGATGCATATCTCACTTGTGATTCATCTGGAATGAACGGGAGATCCTCAGCCCAAAAAGCATCCTCAGAAGAGTCAGGCAACTCTTTTTTTTTTGGCATGTTATTGCCTCAGGACACACAGTGATGTAAAGTACCTGGAAAGATCTCCATTAAAGATTCAGATCTTAGGGAGGAATTGACCCAGGAGACCCACCACAGAGAAGCATGCTGAGTTTTCAGGGACAAGCAGGCTCATAGGTTGCATCATTCACAGATTTCACTTCTTGTAACAAATAAGTGGGAATACTCTGCTGATAAAACCAGTAGTAGCATATGCCCAGACACAGTACCTGCTCCTGCTCTGCTATTGGAGTCCTGAATGTTCTCAAAACCTGCAGGTGGCTCCAAACCCAGGTATGCCTTTACGAGGAAACTCAGCTCTGTCAATGCCTCGTCCGAGTCATCTGCAGAAAGGGAGATGCATGTCAGGGTGGAGAGAAAGGATACATAATGAGGAAAAAAAAGAAGCTTTCATCAGTATGAAGTTACAAACCGCAGAAGTTTGACAGAGAAATGCATTCTTAACTCATCCAGCTCATCTCTTTGGGAGAAAAATCTTCATAAATAGCACGTTCAAGAAAATAATCTGAAATTCATCTCCATTTCTGCGCTCACCTAAATATTCTCCTTCTGCAATTTGGTTTACCGTATTTTATTTCTTCAATGCTATATTTAAATTGCAAGCTCCATATGCCCTTGACAATAACTACAAATCCAATATTTCGTACCACAAGGATATATTTCACCATCCCTGTGGTGAACCACAAAAATCACCAACCACCTCCACAGAAGGGCAGACACGGAACAAACTAGAAAAGGGTTCTTCTCTACCAGCTGCTGTCCTCAATTCCTACATATCAAGAAGCAAATATTCATTTTCATGAGATATCTACCACCCTCACTTTCCTTGTTTCGGGCTGGGGGACTTGAGCTAAGCAGAAGAGTCCTACACAGCAAAGCTTTGCAGCAGCTTCTTCGGATTTATAGTATGAAAAAGAGATGAACTTACCTGTGTTAATTACTGCATCAAAGAACCCTGGAATATCCTCACTTGTTTTGATGTACATGTCCACTCTGGACACTGCCTCCTCAATCTCTGGCCTGCTGAACAATCCTTTCCTCCGCAGATGCCCCTCGTATTTTTCTTTGTTCATTGGTACTAACAGGATGTATCTGGGTTTAAAGTAGGTCTTTTTCAAGCTACGCGCACCCTGTAAAATTAAGTAGAAAAATACAACGTTTGTTCCTGAAACTGAGTGTCTCTTGGACCTGTAGCTGAGTTTAGGACAAATCTGTATTTATCCAGCACTGCTTTCACAGTATTTATCTCAAATTTCTCTGAAAGCCATACTGGAAACCTGTATCCAACCTCCAGGTCTCAAGATCTGGCACCCAGCTTTACAAAATAGCCAAGTTCAAGGTGAAGTGCCCTGAAGCTACATGTGGAAAGCGTTATAAGAATAGAATAACTTTATTCTAAACACACTTTTGAAAGAATCCCTTTAGTCACATTCCAGAGTGATTTCAAGCATCGTACTTCTCATACCCACCAGTTAATGGCTTTTCTTTCTTTTCTATCCTTTCTATTCCATCAGGATCTAGTTATTCCAAAGGTGAGTACCACTGCCTCACACTATTGTACTGACCCACAGCACAACCCGCCTGCGCACCACCTTGGCCCTTAGCTCTGCACTAGGAACAGGCAGCTTGCTCTTCAGCTGGGGTATTTATCTAAGTGGAACTGTGCAAATTCATTGAGATCCCAGAATGGTTTGGGTTGGAAGGGACTAAAGGGGAGAATTTGGGGCACAGGAATCTTTGCATCCAGCTATGTGACCACCTGCTTTCAGCTAGTGGGGACATGGGTTAGAGGGTTGGGTGGTGTTGGGTTGATGGCTGGACGTGATGATCCTTGAGGTCTTTTCCAACCTTCATGATTCTCTGATTCTAGTCCTGGAATTATTCAGAGATCAGACAACCAGCAGAAAGCAGATCCACATTCCAGCCAAGTAACACCCACCTCATCTGAAGTTGCACCATGAATGACTTCTTCCTGATCGAGAAATAACAAATGATTCCTGTGTCCCAGAACTATGCAGTAATAGGAAGGCAGCCTGTAATAGTCTAGGATGAGTGGGGAGGAGAAAAAAGGAAGAGATACAGAAAGCTTGTCTTCTGCCCAATGACTTTGTTGTACAGAAACAACAGAATGAATGACTGTCTAATATGAAATAGGATATAAGGAAAGTGACTTTAAAAAAAAAAAGGGAGAATACTGGAGTTGACAGTTCGAAACCAAGGAGATATTTGGAAAATAATTTAAAAAAAGGAGTAAAATTTGAGTTCCCTGAATTTGCATATTAGGTCAAGAAATATCGAAGGACTGCCTGAGTTGAAGACGTCCATTCTTTTCACACAGCTAAAGCACCTCAATTTCTTCATTTAACAGCATGGGGTTGTAGAGAAGATGTGACTGGTATTATATCCTACCTCCTCCGACTCCCCAGCCTGAATGACTGGATAACCAGCAACAAATGCAACAGAGAATGGGCTTTGGCAGGAGACGAGGCGTATGGATATTTCTGGAAGCACAATGAGCCACATTAACCACTCTGCCACTACACTCTTGGTTGGCTCGTGCAGCTCCTTCCATTGCCCTGCAGGTTTTTGTGGCTACACAAGCAAAGGGAAAGCTCTGCAGACGTGCTTACCTCACCACAAAGCTGTGTCGGGATCACAGCAGCTTCGCTAATGGCAAGTGTAGACTCAGCAAGATTCCACTTTTAAAATTTGTGGCAGTCGCCTTTATCAGTGAAAGATATACTCTAGATTAAAGGGAATGAACAGCTAGAGATTTTTAGTCTCAGCCCACAGACCATAATTAAAATTTATTTTAATAGTGCTAAATCACTTTTGTTATGAGCCTCGCAGAAGATAATGGACTCCGATAACTTCTACCCAGATCCATAACTCACCGTTATTGTTTCTCATCTGCTAGCAGAGCCCACAGCAATACAAGACTACGCATAATTACTACGTGATCTTGAAACTTCAGTGACAAAGGAGTTTCTTAGCTCTCTGTCCATGATAGTAGCTTCAGTAATACCCCAGAAAAGTTACGGTCACTGCCTATGACACTAGGTCAACCTCCTTATGAATAAACATGACTTTCCATTAAGTTCTTTCTCCTAAATTATTTGATAACGCATCTACTTCGTGAAGAATTGACAGCCTGAAAAGACACTCCACTCCATCATATTTCATCTTCTCTGATATTTCTTCCCTTGTAAATTTAGGATCTGGCTGGCAATCAGTGGAGGCTGACGGTGACTCGGAGCTCTGATAAGACTGAGGAAAAAGAGGAGATGGAACTACACTAGCTTATTCATTTGCTCTTTAATATCAGTCAAGTAACAGGCAATTAAGAGCAGGATTGCAGCATTAAACTGTGGACCATTTGAGCCAGGAGCTACTCATTTTTTAGTACTGACATGCTGCTATTCTGTTATTTGTACATTTCTATGCAGGCTAGTAAATGTGTACAGATTTATTTGGGCCAAAGGGGACTAAAACTCCTTATGAACACTAAGGTTCTTAACTGAAAACTACTTTTCCAATCACCAGTTTCACAAACCAAATAATATCCTAAAACTAATTAAATTTCATATCAATTTTTGCTCAAGTCTCCCTAGTCATTCCCCTAATTCTGGATGCACAACTTGGGAACCTTTGTTAGCACGGTAGTTTCCTACACTTCTTTTTTATCTCTATTACTTTTTTCCCCCATCTATCAAGGAGTGTAGTAGTGTCTGTTAACTTGTAGTAATTCTGCAGAGGTAGAGCTGAGCCCTACAAACACAGTGAAACCCAGCAACACTCAGTCTGGGCACTCTACAGAGTCTCTCATTTTGGAAGCTTGTATAGATGGAGCTTATTTTGTAGAAAGAATTTGGAAAGAAATGTAGCATGCCTTCCTTTTTGTCACCTCAACCCATAACTAGTAAATCTTGATCTAAGATAATGAGAAGTAGATAATTAGAAAATTAGCTAAAAAGTTATTCTTTTGGGATTCCAATTTTTGACACCGTTTGGGACCCAGTTTTTTAACACAGCAAGACTTTTGAGATTCTGCCATCTGTGCGTGTGCACCTGAGAAATCTCAGAGAGGGTAAAGTAATCCCTCAAAGAGATTGCATCTTTTAACAGATCTACCCAAAATATTGCCTCAGGCCAGCATGGCATTCTTTTAGAGGTCATCAGTAGGAGCACAGCTCTAGACAAGTCCCCCTCTAAGCTTCAGATGGGCGGAAAGAGTACGAATGAAAAGCTGAGAGACTGACACAGCAGAGATGAGGTTACTCAAAGAACAAAAAAATAGATCAGGGAATTTTAAGAAGCCATCTGACTAAATTTAGACACCCACTAAAATTATGTGGGTGTCTATAAAGGGAGTGGAGGGTGTGGTTTACATATAGATGATGGAGAGCTACTTGATACAGGCAGTGGAGTTCAAAATGCAGTTCATCTGACCAAACATATCTCCAGTGACTGTAATGCAGCCCACCCAACTAGTTCAAATCTCCCATCAGCAGCTGTGGGCTGGGCAGAAGGCCACAGGATGTCTCATGTGTCAGTAGGCAGTTGAAACAAAGTCAAACTGCCTGAATTCCTCTCCAGGACTCATACAAAAACGGTGAAGCAGTAAGCAATCCTTACCTCTATTTCTAAGTGAACACAGGTTGCAAGACCTTCTCTGGCAATTGATTCTATAGTGTCTCTTCCAAGTCCATAGTAATAGCCACTGTATCTATAGGTTGCTATAAACTTCCCCTGAAATTCAGAACACAAAGTATCATGACAAAGGAAATAATATTTTAAGGGAAACAGCTTTCTTAAAGGAGCAGAATCACTCTGGACTTCCTTGCTTTCTCTCCCTACAATTTTTTTCCCTGCCTAAATCATAATAATGAGGCCGATGGGAGCACAAAATTTGCAGATAAGAGCACAGAGTCAGTCCTGTGGGGTACAGGCTTGTACGGCGTTCCTGGAGTACAAAACCCCACTGTCTGGAAAAGAAGCTGCTGACAGGTTACAGCTTTTGTTAGTTCTTCATTCACTCCGTAAAGAAAGCAAGATCTAAAGCAAGGAACATCCTTCTTTTGACATGACATCAAACCATATGGCTATGGCGTATAAACGAGAAGATGTCAAACAAAAGAGAGAAACAAATCTGCAAGGAGAACGTCTAATCGGCCAAGAAATTTCAAAGTTAAAACCTGACAACTGAAACTTTGGTTCCCAGTTGTATGTCTACAGAGATGCAAGCAGATGATATTCTTTTAAAATCAAACTGTTTGATTACTGAATGCTATCATTAAGGACCAGATCAGTTGCTGAAGACTGTGTTGGCTCTCCTGTTGGTGTATGTATAAATAACGAGCTCTGCTGTGGCTTTTCAAGCCCAAGTTTTATTGCAGGCAGCCCAAGGCACCAGAAACAGTAGCTGGAGGCACACTGCCTTCAGAGAGAAACACAATGCCTTCAGGGTAAATTTGCTGAACTTTAAAAGACTGTATTCACTGCTGGGTTCCTGGGAGATTTAAAAAAAAATAAAAAAAAGAAAAGAAAAGAAAAAGTCAGCAATTTCAAGACTTTTTCTTTCTTTCACACACTTGCATATGGAAATAAGCTTATTTCTACAGTATAATAAAGTTTAAAGATTCCTCCTGACCATTGTGCTCATTTAATCATTTCTATACGTGCATACAGAAAAAAAAGACAGCATAAATATATAACAAATTTATGGTTTCTGTGTATAAACTTAAGCCACATAACTGTGAGTGAATAAGCATGCACACAGAGACACAAACTTAATATAAAAAAAAAAAATTAGACCTAGACAGAAAAGTTGAGCTTACTCTAGGTGTAGGAAGTAGGTATAGGATACTAGTCAGGTACTTACCGTGTTCACCATTTTGTCAAATTCTTCTTGAGAAATGAAATAGTAATCAAGTCTGTTTTCTTCCCCAAAGTAAGCTGCCCTGGTAGTGTGACAAGGACTGGAAGATATATGGTATAATAAAGAAATAACCTGTTTTCAATCATAGGAGCAGCTATGGAATAGGAGGGGGAGGGAAGGGAAAATGCTACAAATCATCTTATTTTTAAGAAGAGAAGAAATATGAGAAATATAAAGAGGTGCAAATCATACCACTAATGCCGCATATTTGAAAGATTAACCTATAAATACCAAAAAAAGTTTAAGTGTAACATTACATTTAGGCTATAAATCGCCCCCAACCCAGGGTAGCCCGAAGTGAAGCTGTCACAGCCCCCTGTAACAGAGAAATGATGGAACCATTTTTTTTCCAGTTATGTCAGGTTGTGGATGATATAAAGTAGAATTCTAAATATGGAATTGAGACTAGGAGTTGGGCTGAATTGTGAGGTTAAGAAAGAGATATAAAGACCAATCTTTAAATAGATCCCTAATAGTAAGGGAAGAAACAATCCTGAAACTAGGGAGGTAAGTGGGATACAAGGCAGGAAAAGGAATTGCCTGCCAGCTAAGGACAATAGGATAAACCTCAGATACGTGAGCTTACAACCGGACGAAACACTAAAAAAAACCAAAACCCAAACCACAAGAACCCAGCTAAGTCAATGCACGTAGCACTTTTAGACTAAAGTATGCAGCATATCATGTTTTACGTTAGGAAATTATATTTTGCAACTTGTTTCTGTTTTGGGTTTGGTTTTAATTTTTACATTGTAGGATAAGAGGAACAAAAGTGTGATGATGAGCTTTGGCATTGATTCACACTGAAAATCTTTTAAATCTTTGACTTCTGATGGATTGTCCTGGAAAATCCAGCAAAAAAAAAAAAAAATTAAAATAAATACCACCTACCAGTATACCACCTACCAGGCCATTTCTGTTCATTTATTCAAGGTAGCTGGGTTATAAGGCATTAAGGAGTTTAGGTTGTAAGGCAGAGCTTGGCAGATCTTAACTCTCCCGGCATTGAAGGTGCCACTTTTTTTATCAGCAAGCCGTGGCAAATGAGAACAGCGTGCTACACGTGGACTCTGTAAAATTTCACTTCAAAGGCCTGATTTTCTTTAAGATATTATGAACGTATCCAGCTTTAAAAGGTCATTTCTGAGCACTAGCCAGATGGTTTGAGGGTCCCATTTCTCTTTATTTTTTTGAAATACTTTTAAACATTCCAACCCTTTTTAATTACAAGGCCATGTTTACATTCAAACTCCTGGCGTATCTTGCAGAAAATATATTTTTAATGAGTGGAATGTTTGAAATTTCAAAGTATAAGCCATAAAATTGTTTAAATCTCCTCTGGATAATTAAAATACAACTTTGCTTTATGGTTGTAATTTTCTGCTCTGTTAAGATTCCGTCTCTCCCTTTTTTTTTTCCCCTCCCTTCATGCATAAAACTTTTAGGAAACAAAATCCACAGTATAAAAACAATGCTCTTAAAAAAACCCCACATAGTGCTTGGAAAATTTCAGTTGGCATTCAATTAGTTTGTAATTTCCAATCTAGTCTTTCCAAACATTGTAGTAGCTTTAAAGAAAGGCAAAAAGTCATTTTTTCCAGTAATGTAGCTTTCACAGATTTTTTTCTTATAATGAACTTGCAACTTGCCAGTTTAATGATCTAAGCCAGCAAGTGGCTATAATCGGAGCACAGAGCAGACAGAAACACATCGAGGATTTTTCACCGTGGTGTATTACAATAGAGAAGAAGGCTACTACTGGCATCACATCAACATGCAGAGTGTGGTCCTGGGATGCTAAGAGCTCCAAGGAATCATTCTCACACATACGTGTGTCCATGGTCCTTTCTTACAACTCAGCAGTTCAGTACCTGAGTGCACAAAGAGAGACCCAGGTCCTATGGGGGAAAATGCTATATGTGTGAAACTACAGCCAAAATCGAGTTAAAAAGGGTTAAATTCATGTAATAGAAAGTGGAGAAAATAAAAGAGAGACAGAGGGAGCAGCTCCCGTGCGAGGACAGGCTGAGAGAGTTGGGGGTGTGCAGCCTGGAGAAGAGAAGGCTCCAGGGAGACCTTCCAGCACCTTCCANTAACAGGAATACAGACCAGTGCTGAAGGGAATGTGCTACAGGACCTATAAAAGTCAGATAGTGTGAAGAATGGAAGGGGTGGACAAGAGGAACAGCTTGTGCCACCTAAATTTAGGTACCAGATAGTGGTGATCAAACTTAGCCAGACTTACTATCTACAGAGCACTGAAAACAGGTGGGTACGTCAGGGAAGCGATTGACAAAGGCTGAATCTCCCTTGGAAAGAGAGAGTTTCTCTTCTTTAAACACACAGGGAGCCCAAGACAGTTAGGAACATAATTCAGGCCTTTCAGATTGGGAGAATTAGTCCTCCCAGCAGGTGGTGAAGTCTGAAAGGTGCCATTTGCTTTGATAACACAACTCACAGGATAATAAACTGGTCCAGCAATCGCACTTGCTTCCTTTCCTAGCTTCTGGAAGCAGCCTGCACAGGCATGCTAATGTGGTTATATCCAGGTACATTATAAAAATTAAGAGAAATGCACACAGATCTGAACAGATGCTTAGGTTGAGGGGCATTAGTGAGCATAGATGATAGAACAGATCAATAAAAAGAGCATTAAAGGACATATTTTGGTTTGTTTGTTTGCTGTTCACCTTTGAAAAGAACATGATAATTGAAATAGCTTTTCTTTTCAAGAAGTATTTGATGACTTGAGGCAATCAAGCCCTGGGAAGAGATAAATTGTATATACAGCAATGAACATTTATTGGTTGTCTTTAACTTCTTAAAAAAAAAAAAAAAAGAAAGAAAAGCAAACCAACAGCAATTCCAGCCTTGATCACTTGGTGTTCTTTTAAACTGATGGAGCAAACTTACCCGTATCTGAAGAAATTGTTGAACTGTCTGCAGATCTTATGGGTAAGCTCTCTCTTACCGCAGGCTAGGGGGCCAACTAACACCAGCATGGGGTAGGGAGCATCAAGACTAGGTAAAGTGCTACAAGGAAAGAAAACAAGGAGCTATTATATTACCTACAACTGAAGTCTTTAGCAACTTCATGTCAAGCTTCTGCAGAGCATCACACATCGTGTCAACTCATCTCATCTGTCTATCGCACCGTTTAGACGAAAATCAGGAGAAGCGTGTGCTCGGTTCGATATGTTCTGAACATAAAAATAACACAAAATGCTGCATTAAAGACCCCTGGGTCTCTTTTGCGAAAGGGATAATGTTATGTCTGCTGTAATCTTTTCCCATTTATAGGCTTTTCTAAAGCTCCCTCTGCAGTTCCACCGTTGCTGGGGTTTGTTTAAGAGGTTTCCAGGTTTTATTGCGGAGAGGGTAATATTTTAATGATGAGGATAAGAAGCCTAGCACGAACCTGGACTCAGTCCTACAAACCTTTACACACTCCTGCACGTAATCTCGCTGACTTCCATGGCTTTGCCAGATGAAGGTGGAAATTTGTAAAGAACTCTTCAGTTCGATACAATGAAAAACACTCAGATCCTTAAACTCTGCCGAACACAAATAAAACTGCAATAAAAGAACCCAAAGTGCTGCAAAAATACAAAGCCCTCCATTTTCTCCATGCTGAGCAGATGGTTAGATCCTCAAATTTCCACTTCCAGCTGTAAATACTAGAATGAATCATATTTTTGCGCTTTTGAGTGCCCAGCAATTTATTTAGCTAAAAATGGAATGCAACTTTGGACACTCATTTTTTAATCTCAGATAGATCTTACGATTATCCTGCTTGATAATATGTCAGAAATAGTTGAAATCATTTCAAACTCACTTTTAACTAACAAATAGCTTTAACTAAATTCAAATTTTAAAGTGTAAGAAAACCACCAATGTGTGTTACACTTCCATTTAATGGGATTTAAAACAGTTGAAAACAAATTCCTGAAAACAAAATGTATTTCTTTTACCTTTTCTCTTACAATGAACTAATTCTCGTTAGTTGAGGAACAAGATTCCAAAGTAAAGGCTTTACTCCTATTCTAGGTTCAGCAAACCAGCTCTATTTTCTACCAGATTATTTGTAAAAAATGGGACTTGATGCTTCAGAAGCACTAAATAATAATGCAACAGAGTCTCCTAATTCTCCTATCCACGCAGAAGAAATAACAGGTTCAACTAATAAACTAAGACACTGGGTCGAGCCTGGACATATGTCCTGTTATTAAACTGTCAAATGAACCCAGGTCCTGGCTCAGTGTTCCATCCTTTAAACTGTTTTAAAGCAGGACAGTAGCAAAGCCCTTGAGAGATTCAAGGATTTTTTTAATTCCTGCACCAATTGGTGACATTTAGAAAACATTAGACAACATCAGCACAACAAACTTATTAGCAAAATACATTAAAATACTGGAGAAGGTAAAAATACATTTAAAAAATCCCTGAATCTGTTCGGTCGTGACATCCTGTTCAATTCAAGAAATATCTTCCTCCCCTCTTGATTATTTGAGGTGATCAGGTTGTCTTTCCCTTTTCTGACATTTGTGGTATGCAAAGGACCAGTTTAAGACAACGTGATCCCAAGACACGTGACAGCTGTGGATATTACAAGTGCATTATTCTAAATTTTATTTCAAAGATGGGAATTCCATGCAACATACTTAGTGCCTAGAGATTCAAAAGTTATCAAGACATAGCAAAAAGGGTCGTATTCTTGCTCAAGGTCATGCCCTTCGTGAATAATGATGTCAAAGGAGGTCCGTGAAGACAGAACCCTTATCTTCGACAGTTTAAATATATTCTTTCTCCATGCACAGAACTTGTTACATGCTTGCAGAGTGCAGAATTCCACTGTAATCTTTTCTTTTACAAGGAGGCGTTCTATCCAGTAACGATACAATACATCATCACTTGACATGATCATACTTGGAATTCAAATTCCCTTAAATTTCCGTTGCTCACATTCCTCGTATCCTCAAATTCCTCGGATTTATTATTTCATCAGAAGAACACGGAGGACATTTCCATATTATCTTTCATTCCATCACCACTTACTAGTTCTCAAAAGATAAACTCAAAGTTTTGGTTTTCCTACTTGTAAGAGTACCTTGTAAAGAGTTCTGAGCTCTTTTAATGTGTAACTTTCGACTTTCTTTGTCTTTGGCGAGTACAAGGTTAACAGATTTCAAAGCCAGAAGGGAATACTGTGATCGTCCAAGTCAGACCCCCCCCATCACACTGGCTACAGGATTTCCCCGAGTCAGTTCTTGTTTCACGCCTGATACCTGGGGTTCCGTCAGAGCGTATTTTAATTAAAAACATTCCCGTTCTGGAGAATTTTTGGTACCCTTGGTAAATTGTTCTGATGGTTAATTACCTTAATTGTTAAAAATAATCATGCTCTATTTCTTCTCTGAACGAATTTATCCTCAATAGCCAGACACCGAGTCTCACCGTGTACCTGCCCACCAGACTGAAGAACCCTCTGTTATTAAATTCCTGCTCCCCACGTAGCCGTTATAACTACGATCAAGCTGCCTTTTTAAATGTCACAAGCATTTATAACAGGGGAAAAATACACATCATATTGTTCAGTGGTGTGGCACCATGTAATTAAAGACAGAATCACAATGCACACAGACAGGGAATAATGCTTCCTGGCTGCAGAGTATGCAACAACCTAACTTTTTGCTTTGTTTTCAGGTTTGATTTTTAATAGAGATGTTACTAAAGCAGAATTAATTATAATCTCCTCTAAAAAGAAAAACTCTACCAATCTGGTTCCAATAAGCATTTTCTAGTCGAGAAGACCATAACGCATGATCATTAGGAAGATTTCATTAATGACTGCGTTGTGTGCTTTCCAGCTGAGCACGGGCAAACATTCAAAGCATCATTAACAATTCTGGTCAGTACCATAAACGCTGGTCTGCCTGTTTATATGTTTGTGTATACAACCCCTCCAACAGAAGACAGAATTGTTTCTTTCCAGCAATGAAGACACACATACACATTCCAGTAAACAAAGATTTGAGTAGAGCCTATGTCTGCATTGGATTAAATCCATGCCTTTAGGTAAAACAATTGTGCTTTTTTTTTTTTTCTTCTTTTTAAAGAAATCTCTAACCCTGCAAAACAGTAAATAAATCTTTGGGTTGGTTGTGGTTTTTTTTTTTTAATAGGCTGCTAAGAATTCTCAGAGCTATCATCACCACTGGGACAGCTCCTGTCTTTCATTGACAATCCCGGAAAACATAAGATATTGTAAAAATATAAATTTCTGAGATACTAAATCATGGATCTTAAATCAGTTATGAATGGAGATGTCCAAAATGGTGCTAAAATAGGGTGAAGGGCACAAAAGTCGATCTGAGTGCCCACTGTAGCCAATATAATAACGAATCACCTATATTTCACAGTATCTTCCATCAGGGTATGTCAAAGAATTTTCCAAGCATTCATCAAGCAAATATCATAACGCATCTGCAGAGCAGCACAGTATGGCCATTTCTATTTTCTAGATGAGAAATGAAACTGAGAGAAGTCACCTGGCATGGCAATGGCAACACAGGAAAAAGTGCATTGATTTGCCTCTCCCTTCTGTTCTTTAGGTGGTGGTCAGCATCGTCTCCTCCCAAAGGCAGAAGGAGCTGGAATTCCCTAAGTACAAACTTGAAAATGTCACCTTATGAATACAAAAAGTGCCCCACAGCCACAAAATAAAGCCATTTTGCTCACAATGGGATGCCAACAGTGTGAAGAGTAAGAGAGTAAGCAGAATAGGAAGAAATGTTTTACATGGCTCTCTTCTTCCTCTCGAGATTTTTAAATTGCCTTTGGGTACTGATGGAAATTTTCCATCTTTCATTTATGGTGCACACGGCCATCTGTTTCGACAGATTGTTTAAAAGAAACGGAGCTGTGGACAATCTGTCTCAGACTTCAGAGGTGAACGACTAACTTCATTTCATAATCAATTCCAACCGAATAAGATTTGCCTAATTTCCAGTCTGCTAACAGAATATTATGGAACTTCTCCTCTTTGCTGGATGAATTTAGAGGTGGGAAAGGGACAGAAAAATGTCCTTCTAAGGATGACAACATATTCTGCTTTACTTGAGTGCCACCCTCAGGAGCAGACGTGAAGTGGAGGTAAGCTCACCTGTCAAAGATTCTCTGGGTCTGCAGCATGCTCTTCGTAACGTGAGTGATATGATCTTTAGCAGCAACAACTTCTGGAGGAGGATCATATTTATTCACAGCAGCAACCTGTTTCCACAGTTTAGGGACAAAAGAAAGAAGAGCAGTGATGGAATTGTTTCCAGCTGCAATATGCTCCGCGGATCACTGTGAATAACGATGGTTTCGTATTCATGAGGGTCAGTCTTTGGATTTGGCTTGTCTGGGAGCGCTTCGCTACATAAATCTTTTTTAAGAGATTTAAGCACAATTTGATAGATGGATGGAAGGCAGCCAGACGTAGCTCACCATCTTTAATAGAATCAACCTTTTACTGGAAAGAAAACAGGATGCGGCATAAGATGCAAAGTAATTTTGCTTAGGTTTTAATTATCCATTAATTTGCATCCTCTCAGTGCTGGTGGAAGGTGCCAAGCTAAAACCCTTAGGGACTAAAGCCATTCATTTATTCATCAGAAGAAGAACAGAATGGGCATTAACAAAGTAAACAAACTCCACTTTTCTCCTGACAATGCATTTCTGTCTTTCCCGGGAGGAAGAGCACTCAGACTCCAAGGATTCCCTCTATCCATTCTGTTGGAAGCTCTGTTGAGGGTACTGACCACTATTAAGCTGTATATTTTTTGGTATTAATAATCCAACCCACTCAGCTACAGGTTAAGAACTACTGAGTCATTTCATGGAAATCATCAAACATCAACTAGCCGATACCGTATATCCCATTTGGGGGTTAGTGAGACAGATGAGCTGCTGTCTCCAAGCTCAGTTTGACAACAGAATTTATGAAGCTAGAGTATATGTCCTAAAATAACATGAGAGGATTCCCAGGAAAGCGTGGATGCCCCATCCCTGGAGGGGTTCAAGGCCAGGCTGGATGAGGCTTTGGGCAACCTGGGCTAGTGGGAGGTGTCCCTGCCCATGGCAGGGGGTGGCACTGGATGATCTTTAAGGCCCCTCCCAACCCAAACCAGTCTGTGATTCTATTTTTCTAAAATAACTTTAATCATCAAAAAGTTAAATGCTAGTCTAAACCGGTCATCCAGGCTTTCTTTTTCAGTCCATAGAGAAGGAAAAAATTATTTCATATATCCAGGATTTTATTGGAAGGAAAACAGATTGCCACATAAGACAGAGCGAGATCAACATCTCGGGTAGGTGGGGTAACTTACACGCTGGTATCATCCCTTCTTTGTGTTCATGATAGAAAGATCCTGGCATTAAACGAGAACCCTAATATTTATGCAGCTGACATGAAGAGTGATGAATTTCCCATAAGGATCATTTTTAAAGGATAATTCCCTGAAATCCAACCCCAGTTGGCAGCTGTTAATCCTAACAGTTCGAGCATGGCTTGGACCCAAATGCTACACGCAGCAACCAAATCACAGTAACAGCAGCACCAGAGGGAAAGGTTTCTACTACAACCGAAAATTACTGTAAGCAGTCTGAGCAGTTATTTTTTGGGAGAAGATTTGACAGTGAAAGCTGTACGGAGTAGAATGGGAAATAAGCATCATTATAACTTTCAGAATTCACTTTGCTGTAAGCGTCACTAAAAAACACCCCAACGACGGTACTTTAGAAGCAGCACAGTGGTTACTACCTTCAGAGTATTTCATGAATGTAGTTGCCTGTTTAGATTGACTAGCTCAGTAACAACGGCTGCTAAATAAATTTCTTCACTGAACAAAACATTCAGGTAAATTTTACATTTTTTACATATCACAGCTGCTGCAGAAATTCTGTAGATACGTATCCGGATTTAAAAGCAAAAGTCTCTGAATTTGTAGCCTACCTTGGGGGCTGAAACATGGGAGATTTGTCACACCCAAATGACCACAAAGCTACAATTGCATGCACAGTTTTTCATATTATTTCTTTAGAAAAATTCCAGATTTATATGATTTTTACATACCTTTTCTTCCACTGAAATCTTCTTGAGATCCAGCTCCGTTAGTTGGAGCAACATGAAAATCACCAAGAGCCAATAATCTGTTTGCTCCTGAAGGAGAAAGTTTCCACTTTGCCATAAAGTACTTAACTTCATCAATCTAATATTTCATTTCAATCAGTCAAAATTAAATTGTCCTTAATACATTGCAACAGAAAAAGCTTTTTACCCTGAAGGATGTCAATACACCGTACAAACTGACCCCCCCCCAACCACAAGCTTAGCTCCTGTGACAAAAAATAGTTGTTCAAAAGTCTGCAACACATTGTTCAAAATGTCACATTGGGAATTTAAAAATCACCATCTTACAAACACCAAGAAAAACTGCTGGAGAACCAAAAGCATTATCTATACTGGGTTTATGTGATAAACTGTGGTTAATACTTCTAGCCTTAGCAGTATCGTAGGAACTTTAAAAGAGGATTTGATTATAAAGGCACATATGATGCCAAATTTTAAGTCTGAGACAATAAAAAAGAATAATTAAAAATTAAATTAAAAAGCNCTGGGTTTATATGATAGACTGTGGTTAATACTTCTAGCCAGTACTGTAGGAGCTTTAAAAGAGGATTTGATTATAAAGGCACATATGATGCCAAAATTTAAGTCTGAGACAATAAAAAAGAATAATTAAAAATTAAATTAAAAAGCGGACATTGACAAGCTCATGAAGCTTCTCCAGTAAGGTCCTTTTAAACCAGTGAAATTCAGACAGCTGTCTGAAGATGGTTTTTAAAAGAGTAATTGAAAGGAATAGGAGCAGACTTGGCTTAGGGGTAGAACATCTAAACCCTAGAAGGCTTTCAGATTATGGAGGGTCAGGGGCAGCCTATTTTAGGTATTTTTTTATGCTCATTTCATGGTGCGCCAAGACAGGCCATTCTTACAAAAGCCAACACGAAATTGGCAATTACAGGACGGAGAAGTTAAACCCTACACATTTTTCTTCCCTCTGACACTGGAAATCACTGTAAGATTCAAACATAACTTAGATATCACAAAATCCAGGATAGAAACCATCTTTGATCACTCAGGACAAACTCCAAATGAAGCGTCAAAGTCAGAATTTCTGATATTTTATGAATGTCATTCTTGTTGATACAATGGATGTTTAGTTCATTAATTGAGGAACATCATTGGAGCCATAAATGAGAACTGAGTAAATCCTAAAGAAGAAAAGAAAGATACAGATTCCAGAAATATGTGATTTTAAAAGGGGTACTATTAAGTTCCTTTGAGCTTTTCTCAGTAACAATCAACCTTCAACGCAAACAAAAAGGGAACCTTTTCCCAAGGAAAAATCACAGTATACTGTAAGTACAAATGCATAAATGGATTCACAAATGGAATTATTTCAGTTCATGGATTTATTACCCAGATATTAAACATTATGATTCATATGCAGCTTTGGTTCAGACAAAGTTGCCGGACAAAGGTGGGTAACGATGCCAGGGAAAGCACTACTCATAATTTCTTGTACTTGTTCCCTGAAATGACCTGGCCAGTCTCAGAGAAATGAATTCTGGTGTGACCCAAACCAGCAGTTCTAGGTTCTTATTTCTGTCTAACTCTTTAGTTCTTTCTTACCTGTACAGGATTTTTTAAAAGATTTAAAACTCTGAGGAGAGGCAGGTTTTCAATATATTCGAGTTCACGCAGCTCAGCAATCTAATTAGTGACAGAAACAGAGCATAAATCAGCAGCAACAGAATCCATGACTACTGAGGGGGGGGAAGAAGTCTTTTAACCCCTGCTCTTAAAATCTGGACATAAAAAAAAAAATCATTATACTCACAAAATGGGTATACATGTTAACTGCATTCAATAAGGCACTTGTAGGCACAAAAGGCAGACAACTTGGATGGTAGCTGGAGAAGCAATATAATGCAGACAGCAATTTCAAACCACCTGCATTTTTCCTGTTCTTTCAAATGTCAAGCCCTAGCGCATTTAGCTTTTATGTGGCTGATGTGCTTAAGTGAGGCAATTCTGCAGTTATATTTGTGCTTCGGTTGACTAGCAAAAAAAAAAAAAAAAAAATCCTTCTAAGAAGAGTGTTTCACTGGAGCTCAAGTTCATCGTACCTAACTTGCAGCACTTGACTGAAAAGCGTCAGCGTAGTTGTCCTTGGCTGGCTGTGTCCAGAAGGTGATGCACCCCACTTACGGTCTCATCTATCCACAAAGAAAATCTGGGTTGGCTGCACTCAGGCACATCAGGTAAGTGTTAGAAGTTACATGGGATTTATCAAAGTTTGTGTGCCCAAAGCGAAGTCACGCTAGAGGCACTCGTGCTAGACGCTGAGCGAACAGTTGCGACGCTCTCCATTAAAACAAAATGGGTGAAATGGAACTCATGTCACCTCGTTTTAGCCATCTGTGAAGTTGGCCCAAATCAGTCACTTAACCTCACCCTGCGATCAGTAGAGAGAGGCAGTTCCAGAGGTCTCTGGTCCATGGTAGGTTGGGATGAATTGCCGTTTAACAATATCTGGTTTTCCTCCACTGCTGAAAGATTGAACCTAGAAGACTTCAGATCCTATCCCTAACTTATACTCAGCTATGGAAAGTGCCTAAAACCAAAACTCAACCCTAGCCTATCCAATATTCATTTTGGGATAACAAGCAGCCCACCACAGAACAGTTTTGACCAAGTTAGATGTCATTTGGGTGGATTTCCTAAATAAATCATAAAATGTCAACTGTCAACATTTGCAAATCACTGAACACGTACAGAAGAGACATGGTTTGCAGATAAACCTATTGTGCCCAGTTTTGAAAAAAAAAAAAATCAAGCCTTTAAGATCATTCTGGGTGGTAGCGAGGTAAAACAACTTGGGTCTTTCTGTGTTAATTAATTATAATTCTCTTGAAATTATTATTCAGAAGGAAATGTTCAAAAAATGGTGACTCATTAAACAGTTCCAACAACATCATTAAAAGAGGCAAATTTTGATGAGGTAAAATTAATAGCTTTTGCATGCTATAAAGAACAGTGGAAACTATTTGAGGCGATGGAAGTGGTGTTATTAATGTTAACAGCAACCGTACTGTTAGTTTCCTGTCTTGTGCAATCGATGTACCTTTAAATGTCAAACTGAACACAGTGGGAAAAAAAAGAATTCAGTGTCTTGAATTAAATCCTGTAAATGTATCTTCCAAATGGGGAAAAATGACAGTAAGTGTTCAATTCCTGGTTCATATTGTTATTTCTTATTTTTTAAGATTTTTTTTTTCATATGCAGATCTGTCTTTGATGTCAAAATGATTCATGAATTGATGTTTTTTTCAGTTAAGAACCCTGGAAGTTCAATATCAAAAGTATTCTGTATCTATGTCTTGGGTTTCAGAATTCAAATACAAATGAGTTGGATTGTATCATTGTACTTCCAGTGAAAATTCTGCTGTATAACAAAAGCCATTTTATAATCGAGTACACGCAGTTCTGCCTTACAGGAAGTTTCCAGCTGAGAGCTCAGAAGAATCTGTGGTCATAAAATTGGGCTGAAATATATTAGCAAACCCTCCTGAGGCCCGGCAGTAGAAAAGCTGGGATGTAAGTAAAGATCCTCAAGAATAATTAAGCTGAAAAAGCTGCATACTCATCCCTGTTTAGTTCTTGAAGTACGTGAGCACTAAATACTACAGAAGTGATACCTACACAAAGACAAACCCATCCAGAGATATTAAATAAGGACCGAGGAGTACACTACTGATCAACATGTCAAACAGTAGTGGAGTGAAACACCAAAGGAAAAACCATCACCTTCTCTGATATTCATTTCTTGCAGTGTTGTAAGATTTTTTATTAAGTTTTAAAGGGATTGAATTTTAAGGGAAAAAAAAATGCATTATGCGTTTGTAGAAAAAGCCATGATCAATGTTAGGTATGCTACCTGGTTATTCTCTAGGTTGATCACCTCTAGTAGATCGTGTTCCTCCAAGCCTTCTAGACTAGTTATTTTATTCCTAGATAGGTCCAGCTTCTGCAGAGTTTTCAAGCTGTCCAACCCAGTTATCTTCTCAATCTGGTTAGCGCTCTGCGAAGAAATGAAAGCATAGAAAGCGTTGATAAAGGTCTACAGCTGGAAAACAACATTTTTGAGGAAGAAGAGAGTTCACTTTATTACTAAGAATCCTATTACAAATAGGCCTTTTATGCATTCGCCCTGTGTTCATCCTGAGATGACATATTACAGCTTTCCGTACTGCTCAAGGAAAAAAGAATCATCTTCTGATGAACTTCTCTTCGACTCACCTTGAAGAGCAGTGAGAGACAAGAGCAATAAAAAGAGCTTTTAAAGCTGATCAAGGGATACTCTTGTCGCTATCCAACTCAAACTTCTGAAAATACATATGCACATAGAAGTCTAGAATATATATACATAAATACATAGAATTTCCCTCTGTGATCATGGTTATATTTACATTTATGATTACTGAATAAATAATGAAAATATTAAGGCAGAATAATAACAGTATTGTCTTATTTGGACTACAGGCAGTCTATAAAAATATCTCTAGGATGCACAAGTTTATCTTAATGAATACTAAGTGAAGGCAGACTTTACTTACTGTCAGTGACAGCACACACAGAAATGTTAAAAATAAAAATTTAAAAAAAAAAATAAAAATCAACCAAACCTGCCTTACAGTAAGTTCATCCACATCCTAATACACAAAATGACCCAAGCTCCTGAGAGCTCATAACTATCATTGTTTTAAATTCCTTCTAAACAAGGTACAGGACAGAAGACCTTCATTTATCACCGGACACCAGATGGTTTCATTTCTCAGGGCCTCACAAATCATACCCTCGTTTCTGCTCTGAACTCCAAACAGGTGTAACACGCTCGGTTCTGTCCTCCTCTTTGTCCCAACGGCCACACGTACCCAGATGGCCTCTCCACGCGATTCTTGCTGTATAACCTTGCGAGTTCTATTTCTCCATCAGCATCACCTTGTGCTGAACGCTCAGAAGCCTCATATTCTATTAATAAATATTTAGGAACTATTGAAATAAATAAGCCAGCAGACTCTAATGGTAATCCAGTTGTTTGTCCTTGACATTTTTCCTGACTTTTAAATGTTTAATGAGGTTATTAATAGCATGGAGGCTCTCTCTTCTCTTCCTGTTCTTCGTTAGACCTCTGTTTAATACATACGGCTTCAAGCTCTAGTCCCAAAATGCTATGCAAGAGGTGCACCCAAAATTCTGTGAACAAAAGGGATTTCTGCTGAGATTTTTTTTTTTTGCAANCATTTTACAAACAGGGAAACTGAGGCAAAATGAAATAAGCTTCACTTTTTTTTTTTTTTTTTTTTTTTTCAAACATAAGCAGAATAAAGGCTTTTTGGTAGAGCTAGGCAGTATTTACAGGTTTTGAAGCCTTTCTTCCAAAACTTCAGACCTTACTGCTCTTTCAACCTAAAAAAGCTCAAGGGAAAATGGAAAAGAAAGTTGAATCAATGGGAAGAGAGGGGATAACTGCTTCCATTAAATAAAAAAAGAAAAAGAGCCGCATTTTGTTCTAATTAGTAAAAGAAAATGCTATGCTAAAATCTGTCTATTTACATAATTTCCACATGACTATCGACTTTGCTAATTAAAAAAGACAAGCGGTTGTATAAATAATCATATCAGCGTGTAAGAAGCACAACTGAAGAACACGTTCATATTAATAAGGCTGCATTGTTAACACGACCTCCACAACATTTCACAGGGCAGATAACCATTACTAACAGATTTATGATTAGATTTTTTAACAGACGAGGAAACCAGTGCACACAATGGTCGAGCGACTCACTGGGGTTCTCCCTGAAGAAAGAATTTAGAGAAAAGATCTTCTTGCCAGCTTAGATTGTCATATCCCATCGTTCATTTCAAAACTTTTAGGCACGATTCTGCAAATCTGAATTAATCTTATCCACTAAAAAGTGTGTGGCAATAAAACTGAATTTTGTCTAAGGGCATAACTGGAAGCTACTGAAGATATTATATATTTGAAATATATTAAAAACATGTTCTTGAACGCTATTTGAATATATTATTCAAAACATACTACTCTCCACTTTTAAATGTGAAGATCTTTCCTGAATATCAAAGCAGTAACAAGTAGAAGGGCCAATCAGGCCTTGATGGGCACAGATCTTAGTTACTCTTTTCTATATCAATTACTGCAGAACAGAAGAAAAATCTTTAAAATTTAAAAAGGATCGGGAAAGAATATTTCTATTCTTGATATGGGATTAATTCACTTTACCTAAAATATTGATGTATGTGCTTAAAATGAATGTAGCAAATTCGAACATATTTCTATGTATAGTCTTTTAGTATTCATTTTTAAAATCCCATTAAGTACGATTAAAATTATTATTACAAAGTAAAACCTATTAAGAAGTAGACTGATGTGTTTGATAGAAACCAAATTGTATTAAAAATAGGTTTTGCTTGTGGTTCTGCGCAACCTCTGTATTGATGGCTCCTTATTAAGTATCGTGAAATTATTTAGAAGAAATCATTGGTATTATTAAGGATGTTTTACAAACGTGGAACTGAGGAACAGTGAGATAAATCCCTGTGGTGGGTTGGCCCTTGGCTTGGGGCCAAACCATACACACCTGCTCACACAGTTCCAGCCCCCACCCAATGTAAGGGGGGAGAATTAAAGAGGTAAATTGNGGACAAGTTAATAACTAAACTACAATAATACTGGAAATAATACTATAGTGGAGATGCCGGGGATTGAACCTGGGGCCTCCCATGTAAAAGAGCAAGATGCATGCAAGCATGTGTCTGCGTTGATAGAAAGAGGTCTATAACTGGGCTGGTTATCCTTGGCTATCTTCCTAACCAACAGAGAGAAACAGAGACTTTCAAGGCCTGAAGCGTCTTGTGTTAATGCAGATGTCAGCAGCTGGATCAGAATAATGAAGTATTTTAAGTGTTCACTTCTCTCCAAGGACTTTTGAGGCAGCAGAGAACAACCAGCTCACGTGCAGTTGTCTATATGGCAGGAATCTGAAGCCAAATAAGATAAATCCCACCAAAGCATCTAGAAATACAACCTAGAAATGGTTTATTTAAACAAATATACCCTAGATATCATGATGCAAAGCTGGCAATATAAAGCTCCCAATCCCGTTAGAAAATCCTTAAAAACTAAACAAAGATCCTTTAATAATACAATTTGAATACTCAGCTTGTTTTCTAAAATGAATGCAGGCTTCTCAGCCCTTGTTTTTTCCTCTGCTGTCCTAGCTCACTGCCATCATGAACACAACTTCATGAAGAAATGTACTTTAAAAAAACAAATTTCATTGTTTGTATTGTGGGATTTGCATAGGATGTATCTTCTTATACATCATCTGAGCAACAACAAAATCTACCCAGAGCAAATGCAAAATATCTTTGGAGAAATTCAAACCCCAGCTGGATCAGATGCCCTTCACAGCTCCCTTCTAGCCTGTATCATTCTATGATTCTGAGTTAATAAAATAATGTGCCCAGTATTAACGTAACAATTTTTCCAAGATACGTGTAATGTAATTACTTTCACATTTATTAATGTATTAATATACTGATAAAAGACAAACAGGAAAACAACTAGAATTATTTCTTTCTTACCAGGTTGAGTATTTTGATAGATAAGTTCTCAAGGCCACTGATCGCAACGAGCCTGTTGTGTGACAAACTCAGATGAGTCAGACTGCGACACTTCTCCAGTCCTCTTATCTCCTCGATGTTGTTAACTACACAGAGGTTTTTGCATTTAAGGAAAAGAACTGAAGTTTTAAATCCCAGCTGCCCATACCCACCCCTATTCTGGAACTTATTCCTTCCCTGCTTGACTGACGTGGCTTTTTCTTTTTCCTACTTGTTCCATACCGGCCATCTGTACTGAAAGGGGAAAGTGTATTTTAAATTAACATTAAACGCAAAAGCAGCAGTAAAATAGTCAGGATTCCTCTCAGCAAGCTTCAGCATCAACAGAACTAAACAAATTCTTTAAACAAAGCATGTTTCTTTTGACAGCAAGCCATCTCAGATCGCTTTCTTACAGCTGGATGACCTGCAGAGGTACCCAAGTCGTAAGTGTCCCAGCTGGAACTAGGTACATAAAAACCTAAGCAATAGAAACAAAAAAAAAAAAAAAGCCAGAAAATGCAAGACACAGAAATGCCTTTGGGCAATCACAGAAGAAAACATTTTTAATTGACTTGAGAGAATGAATTCTGCCTGTAGAGAAGGGCAAGTGAATTTTCATTGTTTCTAGTCTTACCAGGCAATGGACAAATTATTAGGATTTTTTTTTTCTCCAATTCAGATTGATATTGTAACCAAAGAAAATGTAAGCTTAGCCAGGACCAAGAGAATACTCTTTAATAGCTGTGACCTAATTATCTTTTCTTAACTGCATTCCTACATGGGGGCTTAATTGTAGGCTGAAGTTCTACACCCACAGGACTAGATGGGAAAGGAGAGGAGGAGAGATGGAGTTCACAAGCAGATTTATCTTTTCCTAGGACCTCACACTAGTCCTTTTAGAAAAGAAACCAAAACCATCCACAGGCACTGATATTTGACAGATATTGATTAATTTTCATACAAAATGGGACTGCTGCTCTTTCAACCGAGAAGGAAAAGTTTTGGCGAGGAAAAAATATTGTTTAAGCCAAAAGCATCAATATGAAGCAGCAAATTGCTCAGCACTAAAAACTGATCCAAGAAGTTTTAGTCTTTCAGTGACTCACTGTAATGCTTTGTCAGATATTATTGCCCAAGCTGTCTCCCTTTCTGGTTTGGGCATCTTCCTCCCTGAAAACTCATTTATAAACCTGTCAGGTGTGCTTGTGTGTGCACCTGTTGGAAAAAAAAAAAATAAATTTACAGTGACCTTACCATCTGCATCATAATTCACTTAAATCTGGTAAGAAATGCTTGGTTACTGTCAATGAGAAATTTCTGCTACTGAACGTAATATTTTCATTTACAATTACAAAGAACAGCTTGTTTTGTCTGCCATGTCTTCGTCGAGGAATGCTTGACACGGGTTAGGAACCGTTCCACTTTGCTATTCTAAAATGCTGCATTTCTAAATTCTGGACTAATTTTCCTCTAGTTCAGAGGGTCCTGTTGCAATTCTATGCACGAAACAGTTTTTCTCCCCATTTCAATGGCATCTGCATTGACAAATGAAGAAAATTGAAGACAGCATGCTGCTGCATTGAAACCAAATGAAAAAAATACCAATTCAGATCACAGAATCACAGAATCAGATCCACAATACACATCTCTGATCTTTCTTTTTTTTCTGCAACAGCCTGCTGTGCTATGTGGTTTCTGCTCTGTGATGGAAAATTAGAATTGCAAAGGGATAGTGTCTCAATGCCATTTTCTGACAAAGAATCACGTCACCTGCACACCTTGTAAAACGGGTGAATAATGTAACCTGGATGCCCTGCAAATGCTTTATCTGCTCCTACATGAAAAAGGCATTGTATTAATATTGTTTGGTAATGGGCTACGACGAGGACAAGAGACAGAGAAAAAAACTGCAACAGCCTGCTGTCTTCTCCTTTTGAGAGAGCAAAAAATCAAGGTACAATTTAAGAGGCAACGAGGAAAGGTTCAGAAGCAATTGTAAGGAAGGCACCATGTCAACGTGAAACTCCAGAAGATCTTTCAGAGAAGCGTTAGAGAATCTTTAGGGAGTACTATGGGCAGTCTTGGAGAAGTAAATAATGAAAAAAAAAACCAAAACAACCCAACAAACCTCAGTTTGCAGGTTGATGTTTGTCTGATTCCTGCCAGAACAATGCTTCTAATCCCACAAACTGGGTACCCCAGCGAGAGCGTGGAAGGTGTGCTTTCTGTAAGTAAATGAAGATCAGTTTCACCACCAGAATTACAGTGTTTAACCTGGAAAACTACAAAGAAAACAAGTATCTGTTTGAAGCAAATAGCTGTTCAGAAAGCAAACAAGTAACTTTTCTCCCATTCAAGTTCCCACAAAGGATACAATCCAGCAAGAGTTTAGTAAGTGACTGGTATGCTGACAAATCTTGCATTTTAGGTATTTGATTGTTTGAGAAATCTACTTCCTAAAGGAAAAAGGAGACAGAAAGTTACTTTTTTATTTTTTTTCTTTAGCACTTGCAGCTGTCTTGGGAAACTAAACGGCTGTTATATTAAACTTGCGATCAAGGGTGTGGAAGAAAGAAAATTATCATTAATATTAACATTGGGACATAAACAGAAAGTGTCTTTTTTATGACACATAGAATTCACATTTTGGGAACTTCCGAAAGGATGCTTCCTTTCAACAACATTATCATTCATGGTTCTGTAATTATGCATTCATATTAAAAAAAACTAACAGAGAAGACAGAGAAACACATGAAGGTCATATTTCAAAACAACCTCCTGCTTTTTATAACCCAAAGTGGGCAACAAACATTTGGAAAAGCTATTCAAATGTCAAAGGAGGCAAGAAAGAAGAATAAGGAAGGCATAAAAATTGCTTTTGCACATGTCCAAGTACAATGTCTAAATTAGATTTAGAAAACTGTTTTGAATGTAAACCTATAAAATGGATTTTTTTGCAACTTACCTTGAGATTTTTAGGTGGTTTAAAATTGAAATATGTAGTCAAGTCATTGTTGGAAGCATTCAGTTGCAGTAAGTAAGGCATGTGACCGACACAAGAAAGATCTAGTACCAAAACAAAATGTCAAAACCTGGACATAAATGCACAGGTAAATGCAGAGGTCATCACGTCAAAATGCGAGAATTATGTCCAACAGCAATCAAGAATCAATTTGTAGTTACACAATCAGAAAGCAATGTTTGAAATGCAGAAATTGGATATATTAACACCTTCAACTAGAAAAAAAGGTGGTTTCCAAGCCATGAAGAATAAATATTTATTTTATTTATTTTATNTGTCTGTAAACCAGAATATAGTTTTATATTCTAGCTACCTCTGGGATGACAGAGAGACTACCTCTGTCCCAAGTGATTAATTAGTGGAGGAAAGTGTTTAGGCCACTACTGAAGACTAAATGGCTAGTTACCATGGAAAAGTCCCAGCTCTGTTCAGACCTAGCCTTCACAAACTGTGAGTAAAATGAGAACGGAGCAGTGCCACCTTACAAAAACATTCCTATTATTGGACCCCAGCACCTCAAGCGAAATAAACTTTCAATAAATAATGCAACAGGTTGCCCATCACTGCTTATTCCTTTTGATGTTGAATTAAAAAAAAAGCATCGGGGAGTACAACGGAGAGGGCAGGAACAGAAGATGATGGACTTTACCCCAGTCTCCATTTGTCACCTTTCTAAATCCAGGATATTATTTTTTTACATTTTGTCACTAATGGGAAACCTTGACAAAGGAAAGCCCAAGGCTGGGAAAACTGTACCAGACATAACTTGAAATATTACGACATGTAAAATCTCAACCTTAATCTTGTACTGACATGCTTGCTTGCATTTTATCTCTGGATAATAAACTGGACAATAATCTCCATGCTCCTGCTGACAAGCATATGTTGTGTGAAGAGTCCATACATCATTCTCAAGAAGACCCAGCCATCACCTCAGTCTGTAGGGCTGGAGTAGTTACACCATTAAAATGTAGACTGGGCTTTGTGATATTAAACCTACATGGTACAGTGGATTTCTCATCTTAAATGATTTCCCAACCCAAGAATTTACTAGTGTATTTACTACATACCATTAATTTTATTATATGAAAGATCCAGCTTCTGTAGGTGAACATAGCTGGAGAGAATGTTAATGTCACTTAACTCACGACCCTGGAAAAATAAAGCAAAGAGACTTTAATAACTCGCTGTATAACCTCACCCCGCGCTCCCGAGAGATACACAGTAGCAGCAGACATTGAGGAGGTGCCCCAAAGTCTGATGTGTCGGATTACATCTACAGAAAGTGATGTTAGACCAGCCATGAATGGAGAAAATATTAAAATAAGACTTTAAAACCCAACCAAGAGAGATAGCTCTAGCTAGGAAAAACACCATAAAAACAGGGCTTCATAGAAAAGAGAGCGGAAGCAAGTAATCTGGAAAAAGACACAACCACTTTAACTTTTCGCAGGGAGAATGAATGCAGCATTCTCAGGTGTTTAGCATGTTCCTCTATTTTTTCCTCCAGCTGGCTGAAGCAGAAAGATACGTTCTCACACCTGAAGATTGGGTTAGGAAAAAATCTGACTGCTGTTGCTAAGTGAAAAAAAATACAATATCGATATGGCAGTTGTCAGCAGGAGCCATGCTGAGTCTTGTCAAAAGACCCACGTACGTGAAATGGTATTGACAGGTAGAGACAAAATTCTGATTTGTTTTTTTTACTAGATCAACTATTCACTCTTGAAAAGAGGAAACCTTTGTGCAGAGAAGGACTTTGCAATTATGTTCTTTGCTTGTACTTACTGAAAGCGACAGGTTAAGATAAACGTATTCGATACCAGAGGCTGAGCGCCCCAGCTTGTGGAGTCCCTCAGCCACAGTGTCTTCATCCAACACTCCATCAGGCTGACCCTACAAAATATCAGAAAGGGGGGGCGGTCAGGGAGAGGAATGGATTAAGGCAAGATTTATGAAATGAAATTCCACACTCGGGAGAATCTGGGGGCTGCTTGGGATACAACTGGGACAGGGGTTAATAAAAGGCCTCAATCAAACACTGCTTTCAGTGCTCCATCACCCTACTACACATTAGGAAAAATGATAAACCAGATAAATAGAAACATGTTGCGGACTAGCTCTGTACATTTTAAAAGGTTCAACAGTTTTTGTTGGATTTTTTTGACCTTACGGTTTAAATGCACAGCTCTAAACAGGACCTATTTCCAGAGATGTTGAGCCATGAAACTCACGTTGATTATGGATGTTAACCTCTTAGCAAACCAGCAGTAACATAGCCCCAGCATTCTACCCCAATCTGTGTATTATTGGCGGCCCTTTAAATTTGTTCAGCACGAGCAGCTAGTGCTACTCTTCAGAGAACAATCTTTGCCAAAGAGGGCACTTGACAGATGGCACTAATGAACCACTGCACAGTTTTAATGAGAAAATAAGCCAATGGCTTGTGAAATTCCTATGAGCTTGGAGAAGCCACACAACAATTGCTAATCTAGGGACCAAGACAAATAAAGTTTCAAATAGTAATCATCTAAATTATAGTACCTACACGCTACAGCAATGGAGGCTACAGATGCATTTCCACCAGGTAAAAATACGAGGTGATAAGGCTGTGGCAGTGCACACTTTAGAGCCCAGCAGAGCAGGGAGGAAAAAATTCCTTTGGTTCCAGGGGCTTATTCAATCTCAGAGCTGGGCATATAAATAGGAAAGGGGTTTAATTTGGCCATCCATATGTCAGTTTATCCTTAGACTTTACACAGCAAGGAGAGAGAGGGGCAATCCAGAACTATCCTGACACTAAAAGGATGGAAGGGGAGTTAAAAAAAAAAAAAAAAAGCATAAATAAGGAGTGAGGGGAAACAGACCAAACCAGCCTTTCTGCTCTTTGGGGAAATGAGAAATCACCACCTGGGACCCCCATCCCCCGTCTTTCCCCTACAACTAGGGAGAAGACTCTTCCCTCATGGGCACACCCCTTCCCAAATAGCTGGGGGTCACTGAGCTGAACCTTTCTGCGCTGTGACTCCTCTTCCTCTTCGTCATCCTCCTCTTCCTCGTCCTCTTGGTGAGGCAGGTTGAGCTGTGGCTGCTGCAGGCTGGGCTCGTCCTGAGGCAGCTCTCCAGGGATCCCCTGGGAGAGGCGCTCCAGGGGCCCAGAAGAAGGAGAAAGCCGCTCTCCGGGGCTGCCCTCTCCCTCCTTATCCTCTCCCCCCGCCATGAGCTGTAATAAGTAGCGAGGAAGGGCAGGAAACCGCGCTATTGATGCTTCGCACTCGCCCACCTCCCCATCACTCCTCAGGGCAGGCCGCCGCCATCTTGTTTGTTCTCCCGTTGCCCTGGAGACGGGAGGAGCGCCTCTCCCGTTTCACGTAAGGGGATTCCCGCCAAACAGACAGTCAGCCAATAGAAAGGCGGAGAGCGGAGCGGTGCAGGATGGGAGTTGTAGTTCTATGCGCCGGGCTATGCAGAGGCGGGGGGCGCAGAGCATGCTGGGAGTTGTAGTTCTATGCGCCGGGCTCGCTCGCAGAGGCGGGGGGCCGCAGAGCATGCTGGGAGTTGTAGTCCGCCTCACAGGTGAGCTCCTCAGCTGCATGTGGGGCTGAAGGCACCTCCTTCCCCCTCACACAGCCCTTCGCCTTTTCTCTTGTTCTCCACTCTTCCACAGTAGGGGGAAGAGTGTGCCCACCTCTGTTACTGTGTTCTAGATCAAAGTCAATATTGTCAGGCAAAAAATTTTGAGGGCACCATTATCCAGGCCTAAAGGAGCTTTGTGCAAGATGGCGGCTTCGCTCAGCGGCAGCATAACACAAAAAAGGGGCCGTGCAGAGGGTCTGCAGCCCTGACTTTGAGCCACAGGCCAGGCCAGGTTAGCGTAGTTTTTGTCTAGGAACACTGGTGGTATCAGCTTTTGAAACATCTTTGCTTATTGTCCTGTTTTTTTCCATGGTTGGGCTCACGGACCCATCTTGGGGTGCAGCACACCTGTGGGTGATGGCTGCTGGAGCAGGTGCTGGTGTTGCGAACTCTCCAGGATGATGGTTTGGTTTAACCCTGCTGCAGAATGTTAAAATTCCTGATCTGTTATCATTCCTCTTTGAGGAAACAGAAAGCTCATCGCACCATATTTCAGCCAAAGAAATAAAAATCCCCAGTTGTAGACAACAAGCAGCTTCGGGCCACAAAAAAAAAATCTTACAGATACCAATCCAGTCAATAGAAACCTTACGTAAAGGTGCTAAAGATAATTGAGTTTTCTGCAAGTGTATTTTGTGATTAGTTGAGTTGTGCGCTGTAACCTTGTGGCTCCAGTCGTGCCCTGTGGCAGTGAGTGCCACAAGTTCATTAGTACAGAGTAAAAAAAAAGAAAAAGTTATTTGTTTTCTCGCATTTTAAGCCTCTCTTGTTCCCACTCCATCATCTACCTTTCTTCTTTCACCGCAGAACAGGGTAAAATGGGAAAATAAAGCCGGAAAATAAAGGAGGGGAGGAAGAGAAGATGTGGCAGGACGTCTCCAAATACAAGTCCCTGGAAGATAAACATGGGGAGACCACTGCTCCGCGTGGTGAAACAATTTAATGTTGGGGACGGGGGATTCCTGGTTATTGCAGTGGGTCTCCAACATGGGTCATGACAGCTGGGTGAACCTTGAGAGTCTTGTAATTCTGTGTTTCAATATCACACAATTGCCTTTGTGTTCGTAAAACGGCACCCGTCTTTGGCTGCAATGGCTATTCTTAAGAAAAAAATAATTAAAAAAAAGAGGAAGATATAAAAACTCCTTATGGACGTTATCCGCTGACTTTTATCTTTGTGCTTCAGGGAAACATTATGATAACTGCAATAAAGCTACCCCAAATTACTTTCCTTCATTATCTCTCTGGCCATAAATGTTAAAACCTTTAATGAGATTTACTCCTTTTCCACTAAGCACCCCGTGCCTCCTTCCACAGCCCTCTGGGCACAGAGGCTGCCCTGCAAAGGCTCTTCTCCAGACGGTGTGTGTCCAGGACTGTGCTGAGAGCTGGGCAGCAAAAGCAAGGGCTGGAGAGCTCAGGGAAGGATGGAAAACCCTGAAAGGGAAGGAAGGACCCTATCTGAGAGTATGTTTTGGGAGGCTTCTGGATTTGTTGTGACCTAAGAGAACAATTTCTGAATTGCCAGAGCTACAAAGCCGAACAGAGTCTGCTTGAGGACAGCAGCTACTTGCTTCCTATTGTATTCCTACTTGCATTCCTGTTCCTGATGTAGCTGTTTCAGACTTTCATGATCTCTAGGATAGTCTCTTTCTCAAAACTATACCATTTTATAGTCTACATCTTCAGATTTTACCTCCTGCAAATAGGGAAAGTCACTTTTTAATGTGAACCCTGCATTCCCCGACTGCAGGATCAGCACTTGCTTCTTTCCTGCGCTGGGACTCACTGTGACCACAGGATGTGGCTGTCAACCACCACGTGCCCTCCTGGCAGCTCAATGCCACCGGCTGCTTCATGGAGCCTTACACAGCACAAACCTCTTTGGAACAGCTTCTGCTGTGTAAAATACCGCTGCAATGAAACAGGATGGTCCTATTGCCTCTTTCAACTGATGTGGAGCTTTTCTTACTGTGCTTTCCCACGTTTTGGTGGCAGTCGGGTGACCCCCACAGGAGATGGGACCCTTCTTACCCGAGTTGCAGAAACATCTATCTTTAGCTGGAGCTTGTTCAAAGGACTGTCAAAGGGCATCAAGTTATCTGCAATCTGGGCAAGATTTGTGCTACGGAAAAGCTGAGGCATTTTAAAGAGGGGAAAAAAAAAACAAACCTGCAGAAAACCTTTTATTTTAGATCACAACTTTGACTGAGTCTGCGACCACACAAGGAGAAGCACCCTGCCTACCAAGCCAGCTTGCTACTGCAGCCAGAAACAGATTATTACTTAATAATTCTTAAATCCTTTTTGCATGTACATATATATATATAATTTTTTTTATTTTTTTGTCCAGTGCTCTGCCTTTGCAACCTGGAAGCCAGCCAAATGCCTGACTATTCCCCGGACTCCGCATGGGCAGGTTAGCATCAAACAAGTGGGGAGCAGATGGGTGGCGTGAAGGCAGCTGAGATGCTCTGATTAGCGTGCAGTACGTTTACAGGAAGATGCTTGCCCGAGCTCTAATCTCTCCCAGAGGCAAAGGCCACACATAATCAAATTAATAGCTAGCTGGGCAGCTTCTCTGTGTAAGATGGGGCTGAAGATTTCATGGGAACAGATGACAGAAAAAGGGCAGGTCCAAATACAGCTTACATGGACTGCCATCGAGCTTGGAGCAGAGCCAGCAGAGCTAATGAGTTCTCAGCGTGGAAGTGTCCCAGAGTTTATTTCCTACCATCTGGAAAATGCCTGCCCTTCCACTGGGATTTGTGATGATTCAAGCAGGAGAAGGGAATTATTAAAAACTCAGAAACACACTTGTCCTCCCTCTCTGTCTCCCCCCCGCACACCGCATCTGTTTGGCTTGGCAGTGCAGGGATCTGCTGGCTGCTCACGTGCTCCGAGATGAAATTGCTCATTTAAGACCCCTCTCCACAGGGGATGGCAACTGGAGTGAAATTAGCCTTATGTAGTTTGGGTTGGAGACAGATTGTTTCTGAATGGGGCCATCAAAAAACAAAAAAAAAAAAAGACTTGGGGAAACAAAATGCCAAGGTGGTAATGGTAATTTTAGTGGACACAGAAAATTGAGGTAGTGGGAAATGTCACCCCAGATTTCCAACTTCCAGTGCCACATCCCCAGTCCAGCACAGCACATCCAGACAGGGGATTACCCTAGATACGTTCTCCTTCCTTAGCTGAAAGGATGAAAATTGAGCTTTTTCCTCCATAAATCACACAGTGCACATTACATTCTGAAAGCTAAGCATAGCCACCACAATGAGCCACCAACTGTCTGTCCCTCTTCCTCCACAAGCCATGCTGGTTTTTCACAGAATCACAGAATGGATTGGGTTGGAAGGGACCTTAAAGATCATCCAGTGCCACCCCCTGCCATGGGCAGAGACACCTCCCACTAGCCCAGGTTGCCCAAAGCCATCATAACACGGTCCTAGCAGCAGGAGCCTTTACTCACCTGAGTAGTCACGCTGGCCACAACGGGACAATGTACCAACTGCCTCATGGCCAGTGGATCTATAGAGAGGAGAGAGCACCTGCCCACAAAGCTGCAGAAGATCTTCCAGATTCCATATCCTCATCTGTCTCTGTAGTTGACCAGCCATTTGGAAGGAGTCCCCTCCAGTCCCACGTTGCCAGCTCTGTGCCCCAACTGCTTTTATTCAACCTTTCTCTCCTCCATGTCCTCCACATGGCAGGGGTGACCCCTCTGTGGGAGCTGGTGACTGGGTGCCTACATTTGTCTTGGTGTCCCCTCATCCAACCTTTCTGCATTCAGTTAAGACTCTCTTGATCCAGGAGAGGAGGAGAGAGGATAGCACATGGGGTTACTCCTGGTTGCCCAGAGCTTTTGGGGCAATCTACTCACGTTTAAAGAATCATTAAAACCACAGGAGCTGTTCAAGGAGTGTCCTTCTTCTGTAATCAGCTGGGAAATTGCTAATCATGCAGATGAGGGACTTTTACAGTTCCCCTAAATGCCTGGGCTTTCCTTCTGAGTGATTAATGAGCAACAGCTCAGTATGCAGCTCAGTTTCTCACAGCCTCATCTGATACGTTCTGCTTTTTGTGTGAGAAGGGGGATTTCTGGATGCAGCAAGAAGAGATAAATCTTCCAGGCCAGCGTTTGATCAGGGGAAGGAGAATTGCTGTCTGGTAGCCAGGAGGGTAAGAGAAAGGGCAACCCACTTCATGGCCAGTCTAGCCAACTGAAGTGCAGTCGTTTGAAGTAGATTCAGCCCCCGAAATGTGTCTCCAAGAGCCCTCACTGCACTCAGCTTCTCAACCTGAAAGCTCAAAGAAGGGGATGGAGTAGTTCAGGCAGGTGAGAAGTGGGGCCAGCTGTGCTAAGGAAGGAAAACTCGTTAATCTCTTGTTCTTTCGTTGCTGAATGGGCTGAGGTGGCACAGAGGGTGAGAGATGTTCCCCCAGACAGTCAATCTCATGTCGTATTTCAAACAGTGCTTGGCTGTGGTGTGAAAAGTTCCCAAATTCTCCTAGCTCTGGAACAGCAAACACTGAACTGAGCATTAAAAAAAAAACCCAAACCAGAACTGAAGCTCTAAATCAGCAGTTATTATCCTAATAAAACCTCCCCACTATTGACAGAGGGAGCATTTCATACTCAGAAGTGTTAACAGCAAACACTGCCCTTAAATACATTGATTTACGATTCAATTATAAAAACAATCAGCTCCCAACTAGATGCCCCATGCAAAACAGATTTATAGACAGCCCTAGCACTCTGATCGCTTTTTGCCCTTGCAAAACCTCCATGCAAATTCACCGGGTGATTCACCAAGAAGCACCAAGCAATAAAAGGACCCAGCTGGATGTAGGGAGGGGAAACCTGAAATGCTGCTTTGGTGCTCTTAGGAAGAGAACCAAGCTGTAAAGCAGGTAGCTTGTGTGCTGCTCAGATCATGCTTAACCTGGCTTTGCAGGTCCTGGTTTTAATGGAAACAGGGCAGAGGTGTGAGCCTATTTGACAAGGTGGTAGTGGGCCCCCGTCCTAATGTCCATCTCAACCAGAAGATGAGATTTTCCTCACTTCAGTCCAACAGTTTGTCTGCAGCCAGCCCCTCATATCCCAAAAGCTCTGCTCTCCTCTGGTCCCTTGCTGGTGATGGTTGGGATGTGCCACCAGCCAGTGGACAAACAAGGCACCGTCAGGGATCAGAATGTCCTGGTTTGGGCTGGGACAGAGTGAACTTTCTTCCCAGCGGCTGGTGTGAGGCTGTGTTTGGGTTTGTGCTGAGGAGAAGCTGATCACACACTGATGGGCAGAGCTGCTGCCGGGACAGTCAAGGACTTTCCAGCTTCTCTGCTGTGCCCGTGTCTGCAGGGGCAGGAGGAGCTGGGAGGGAGCACAGTCCCAGTGACCAGCCCAGTCCTAGACCTCGGGTTTAGGATTGAGACCCAAACTGGCCCATGGTCTATTCCATCCCATGCAGGAGAGAGGTAAGGAACTGTCCAGAAGTGGCTCTTTCTTGCTCCAGGTTGTATCCCTTGGGGTCACCCCTCTCTTGGGATTGTCTGTGTCTCTCAGACACTCAGGCTTTTATCTCCATTCTGGCATTGTGGTTTTGGGACTCTCCCTGTTCTGGGATCATTAGCTGGGAATGGGCTGAGCCTTTGTCATCAGGTGGTGAGCAGTGTCACTGTGTATCACTCATTTCCTTATTTAGATATATTACTATTGTTATCATTATTCTTTTCAATATTATTGTAGCTTAGTTATTAAGTTGTTCTTATCTCAACCCACGAGTCTCTTTTCCTTTCACTCCTTTAATTTTCTGTTTCATCCCTCGAAGGGGGCAGCATGAGCGAGCGGCTGTTTGGGTAAAACCACAACACTCCCCAGGATTTTCATCCCTGTACCACTCAGCTCAGGTCTGTCCTGCTTGTGATTGTCAGAGCACTGTGATGGAAGGGGATTTCGCCAGGAGGAAGAGTAGTAGCTTTGCCTCAGCTGGGTGGCAGAGAAAAATAACCATAATATTCATTTAAATCACTGCAAGCCTTTGGAAATGCCCAGCACCAGGGCTGGGATTCAGGCTGCTTTCTATTTCTCTTTTCTTTTCCCCAGACCTCTTTTCGCCTCTCCAGTTGTCAGAGCCACAATGACTGCTGGGCACCACTGGATGAGCACACGGAGCTGTAGCAGCGGAGGAGTGATTTGTCTGTGCCAAATATATTTCATGCTGCAACTCAGTAGAGGAAATTACAAACACTGAAGTCCAAGGCCCTAACAGTCCAATTTTCTCCACTGATTGCCGCTGTGCCTAAGCCTAACAGAGTAAATAATGAACACCGATGCAATGAACTTCCCAATAAATCGCTCCTGATGAATTTCACACAGATCATCCAAAAGCAAATTTAATGATTATATGCTGGCCGCAGTTGCCTTATTTTTTTTTCTTTTTCCCGGTGCATTTGTTAGATCCAATCAGCAAAGGAAGGAACAGAAAATAAAATAAAATGCCTCATTTCTGAGCACGTTCCCTATTCGATGCAAAAAGCTACAACATGAACCGCAGGGCACAGGCAGCTCCAGCTTGGATTGACGAGACAGCTTTGCCCAGTAATGAGCGAGCAGGGCTAGTACACCAGGGACCATGGCCTGGAGAGCAACATTTGACTTCCCTGCATCTCGGCTTCCTTTCGCATTTACCATCCGTCACGCCTGTTTGGAACACAAACTCTTCAGGGCAGAACATTGCCTGCTACGCACATACACAGCGGTGGACGTCCAGCCCTGCCCGAGGCTCAAGTTGCTACTGTGATATAATTGATGTGGGTCACTGGGTATTCAAAGTCCAGGAGGATGAATCCTTGGGTAATAAATTCCTGAAATTAGAGCACAGTCAGATTTGTGGCCGAGGTCTGCAGTGATGGACGGGGCTTGTGTACCGTAGTATGTTTCCGCTACAGGAATTAATCCCCACGACTAAGGATCAGGGTGCAAATGGCCATCTGTGTGTCTTCTCCATGTCTCAGCTCAGTAAAATGACTCTCTTTCCCCTCCCCAAAAAAATCTCCCCACTTGTCTAAGAGCAATAGAATCAACATTACTGCAATGCTAATTTCCTCTTGGCAGCTCTCCCCGGCTCCCTGTCTGAGTGCCCTCCTCTTTATTGCCATCTACCACATTCAGAAAGAAATTTGCAATTATGACTCATGCTAATAAAATAAAAATGCAGCCAATAAAAGGCAAAAAGGGAGTCTCAGTGGAACGACTCCTCAGCAACTGTTTCCAGCTGGCATGTCTCTGAACGGCTGCGCTCATCACATGTACGGCAGATCATGAGGTTAGGGGGACCCACACCGTGATACCCCTGGGGGGACCTTATCTATCTATACATCTATACATATATTTGTACATCAGTCTGTCAGACAGGCAGGTTTACACCATCCTTCATCATAAGGATGGCGAGAGAGAGGAGGCACTTGGGAGAGGACGAGCTGGTGACTGAGACACGACTGTGAAAAGAACCAGAGTAATTTGCTTTACCTTCCACTTCTGCTATTGTGTCTGGCACAGGCTTCAAAATGGTGTGATAATTAAAACCCAGTAAAGATAATGAGGCTGTAAAGAATAAATTGTGAAACCCTTGTGAACTTTTACAGCCCCCCTGAAAATACTTCATTTTGTGGTCTGAAGGAGTATTTTCTTGTCTCTTTAAACACCAAAGGGCCACATCCACATAACGATTACTCTCTATGCGCTGGCAGAGCTCAAAGCATTTCACGTAGCATTGAAAACCAAAATCTGTAGGACTTCTCCATAAACCATTGTGTCCTGCAGGGTCATGTCAGGACTGCAAAACCGCTGTAGGCAAGAACTGGTGCAGAGAACAGAACCAGAGAAGGTATTTGTGGTCTTATTAGAAGATACCAGATTGGGGACTGGGTTGTGGGGTAAGTCCAGATCTAAGATGAAAGGGTTTCTTGGGTTTTTGCACAGTTTGCAACACCTTCATGTGGTTTGTTCCTTTTGGGAAACCATCATCTACTGCGAATGTGTTAAAAATGCCCCATCTGTGTGCCTCGATTCCACCTGTCAAGATGGAAAACTTGTTACCAGAGGACAACATGCCAAAGAAAGGTAAAGTAACGGCTGCAAGGTTGTGTCAGAAAGTTTCCCAGGGGCTGGAACTCTCAGGAGACCTGTGCATCTGTTGGATCTGTAAGAAATCATAAACACAGGACAGCCAGAGCCTGCCGAATCTGAACAAGACCACGAGCAAGTAAGAGCATCAACAGGGGGCTGCGTGACTCAGACCATACCCAAGAGGGTGGTGGCTGCTTCATGGAGATGAAGAGTTGTTGTAGGTTTACCCTGGCTGGCAGCAAAACGCAACACTGCTTGCTCACCCTCCCGCCGCCCCCCTCCCAGGGATGGGGGAGAGAATTACAGGGGTGAAGGGAAAAGAGACTCATGGGTTGAGATAACAATTTAACAACTAAACTACAACAACATTGGAAATAATAATAGTGAGGATAATAGTAGTAATATATACAAATGAGTTATGCACACTGACACTGCTTACCACCTGATGACCAAGGCTCAGCCCATTCCCAGCCAACAATCCTGGAGAAGGGAGAGTCCTGAAACCCCAATTCTGGAATGGAGATAAAAGCCTGAGTGTCTGAGAGACAGAGACAATCCCAAGAGAGGGGCAACCCCAAGGGAGACAACCTGGAGCAAGAGAGAGAACTNGCTCCCAAGGGACTTTCCAAACACCTACTTAGAAGCCACTGGTGTGCCAGTACCACCCTCTTCTTCCAACCACCTTCGAGGTCGGTCTCCCAACTGTGGCTCCAGATGGGTGCTTATGATTGTGTGTGGACATTGTGAGTGGATAAGCCAACGTCTTCTCTGAAGAATTATTTGCTATGAAACGTAACAGCTTGACTCTCCCCTCAATAACAGCTTAATGAACAAAAGATGTACCCAAAAGACCTCTCCCCCACCCACTCGATCCTCTATTAGTGAGAGAAGATTTGCAACAAACACCAACACACACGGCAGAGCCCTTGCAGGGGACTCTCTTTTTTTTTCCAGGCAGGCTTGATGCCAAAATAGCCCCCTCATCGCTCATCTTGTCCAGGTGCTTTCTAACAAGTAGGTTGCTATGATGCCATTAGCGCTATCTGGAAACACGGGAAACTTACTGGGAAATGGTTCAGCAAAGTGTATCTGCACTGTGCGGAGGACAGACCTGCTGGTTATTTAGCATTCTCTCTTGGAGAGCAGCAGGGAGAGTGGGTGATCTAAAGTCAACATACGCACACACAAAACTAGGTGTATTGTCTAAACATGAGCAATCTGGAGACTTCTATGCTTCAAAAATTATAGAAACATAGAATCACAGACTGGTTTGGGTTGGAAGGGAGCCTAAAGATCATCGAGTTTCACCCCCTGCCATGGGCAGGGACACCTCCCACTAGCCCAGGTTGCCCAAAGCCTCATCCAGCCTGGCCTTGAACCCCTCCAGGGATGGGGCATCCACAGCTTCTCTGACCAACCTGGGCCACTGCCTCACCACCCTCACAGTGAAAAATTTCTTCCTAATATCTCATTTAAATCATCACCGTACGCATCCCCATACACTTACCATGATGGTGTTCTCTACCCTCACTTGTGCCAATTCATCAACGACATGAAGGAATTCTCATAATTAATGGCCAATATTGACATAAGAAAAACAGGGTTCATGACTACAATGAGAATAGAAACCAGAAGAAAATTCCTATCAACTAGAACTCCTGGATTTTGCTTTTACCATGGACGTTGAGAAGTTTCTTGTCCAGTTGGTCTGCGGCAGCTGGGGATTAGACCGAATGATTCAGAAGACCACTTTCACATTGATGTCACCTTGGAGGATACCATATGAATTCTGACCTGGAAGGGAATTTTTTAAATACCACAAAAATAACAGTTCTTAAAAAAAAAAACAGACAAAGCAGCAGAGCCTTCCAGGAGTCTTTAAACATCCTTTAATTTTGCAGTTTCAAGACTGACACACAAGCAGTTACACAGCTCAGGAAGAATCTATCTCAGGACGTGAAACCCAGCTGGGTTGACAATCTACTTGACAAATACAAGGGCAGGGTATTCTTGGTTTGTAGGGATGGTATAAAGTCCTCAACCTCAGTGAATAGGGAACCTTTTACCAGGTCAAGTCAGGGCAGAAATGGTGACCGGAGCACTCCTCAGCCTGCAGAGCTGGGGTCTGTTCTCCTCCTGCCTTTATTGCTGAGCTACATAAGCCTGTGTGTCCTTCCAGTACATCAAATGATGATGACAAAATATCTTTTGAGCTGGGGAGACTCAAAAGATATATTCAGAAAAAGAAAATTCAGTTTTGTTATTACCTTATACTGGCAATTTTCTCCTACATCCACCATCATCCAGTGCAGAAACTAACGCCATATGGCTCTGTGATAATGAAAAAGTAGAAAGTGGAAACAAATGGTCCCGTGTTACCTCCCACTATGAGAATTGGCTTATCACTATCTGAAGGAATAAACAACTAGATCTCTTTGCAGTGGAAACAGGAGAAAACTTCATGTATCTACAACTATCATTGATAATAGTACTGGCAGAGCTGAACTGGGCTCCATGCAGCAACGCTGGTGGAATGGCTTCAAAACCATCAAGATCCCACACGTGACCAACAGATCTGCGCTTGACTGTCACGGTGTGGTCTGAACTTCCACCGAAGCCTCCAACCTAACCCACCACGAAATCTATTTTCCCACCCCACCAGATAGCAGCTTGCCTTATGTCTCCAGGCAAAGCAGCAGCAACAAAGCAAAGCCAAATGCCCCACCTGAATCTCCACCGGGATGCCTGTTCCTGCAGTGCAATCACTCCTGGGAGAATATATTAAGGAAGCATTATGTGATTACACATCAAAACCCCCCAAACAACCCCAAAAACCCAATTTCAAATGGCATTTCCCTTCTCGCTAGTACAATGCCACCCCGAAGATACGCGCTTTTGCCTTAGATTAGAACACAAAATGCGGAGACTTGGACCTGCAACCTGACAGCCCCTGCTGCTCGATTAATCCGAGAGACGGGGCAGATTACACAGTGGTGATTTTCTTGTCCTTGGTGGCCTGTTTGATAGCAGCCTGCTCACAAATAATCTCCTTCAACCGCTGCAACCTCATGTTCTGGGTGGTTTGGTCTCCCACTCCCGTCTGGCTGCGGTGCAGTAAGTTGAGGGCGTAGATGTATTCCAGCTCCGTGTACTTCACCCCTTGATCCACCACGAGGTTTAAGAGCTCGTCTGCTGTGTTGTAGAGCATCTCATAATACTGCCTGAAAAGCAAGCAAAGAAAAAAACCCACTCTGGTGAACAGTGGTACTTGATGCTCCAGACCTTTATTTCTGGAGGATACCATCAACTGTTCCTTTTATTCAGTTCAGGTGCTGTACGAAGGGACCACAAACATATTCCTGTTGAACGTCAGGAGATGCCAACTGGGCACGTACATGCACAGGGGAGTAAATGTCACAAATCTGCTCCCCACACTCTTCCATACTCCGACAAAACACAAACGATGGGGAGCTGAGGGCTCCTCTTTCCTAGTAGTTAACATCAGGATGTCACTGTTTGGTCCCACCACATCGAAAGCAGTATGTAGATACAGATGCATAAATATATATACATGGTGATGTATGGATGGATATCTAGTCACTCAGCCTGCAAACCCAGGAGTCTTCTGGAAAGGAAAGGAATCACAGGGGTCAGGGAAGTGGAGTTTTTTTTGTCCTTAATGAAGCCCTCTTGCAGAGAGATGCTAATACGGAGCATGGGAAGAACTTCAAGCTCAAAACTCCAGAGACCTCCGCTGCTACTGAGACACACAGTTTGACAGAAAAAATATTAAATAATGCAAAATAAAATTTGAGCAAGGAGCTGAGGTGCCTGTTTTAATAAGTAAAAGCCCATCTGAAGAGAAGGCATAACAGAGAGGCTGCAGTGCAGGCTGGTTTAAATTAATATAAAGTGGCTTTAGTGAGAGAATGGATTTCCAAGGAAGGGAATTTAAGCAAGTACCTACTGGAAGGGAAAAATGTGTCACAGGCCAGGGAAGCAGTGGGGCAATTCTGACAGCTGCCAATCCAACCACTGCAGAAAAAATGGCCTGGGAATGGATGTGGGACTGGATTACTGGCCCTGACTCCCCAGCCCAGGTGGAAGGGGTAAAGCTAGTGAAAGCTGCTGGGATCCTTCAAGAAATTTTCTTTCCTCCCTTTTATAGCACAAACTGATGAAGGTCTGAAAGCTGGAGAAGAGTGTGTGACTCTTGGAAAGCACTGTCTACAGCTCATGGAGCAGAAGAGAAATCAATGAGCTGAGCTCTGTGCCTCAGTTTCCCCATCTGTACCAAAGGCTAAGATCTGCTGTCAGGGGTTTGTGATCTAGATCAGCAAGACATAGCATCCTCTCTAGAAGGAGCTGGAAAAAACGCCAGGCTTTATAAAGCTCCTTTAGAGGGGTTCCCAATCCTGGGCAGATCCTCCCAGGTCAGGGATAAGTCACACATGACTCCGCTCCATTAAGCAATGAACCTTGGTTGTGGGTTTAGATCTGTCTGAGGTATCAAAAATGAAAAAAGTGGTGCATGGATGGAAAGTACCCCCTTTTCTAGAGGAATTGGTTAACTTCATAGCTTCATACAGACGTATATACCCTTGTAAAGTAACAAGCATCTGGAAAACTCATGGAAGGAGAAGTGAAAAGATCCCTGCATGTATCGCATGGCAGAGAGGACTTGTTTCAGCCAAATACCCAGCACATCTTTGGGTGAAGAGCAAAGCAAGGCAGAAAGGGGCCAGAGCAGCAGAAGAGGAGGTCCCTGCATGACTCCTCCACCCTTCTGCAGGAGGACAAGGGCAGGCTGCAGTCAAATCCTTAGGGCTTGGTGGAATAAATTATTTAAAACCCAAGAGCAGGGGCTCCAGAAACAGGTATCACCTCCCTCCCTCCCTTTTCTTTCCTCTTTGAATGAATTAAAATAGCAATCAGGGCAAACACGGCCAAGCTGCATATTAAATTTCTCTTCTTCTTTACTTTGCAGACTCTCAGGTCTGGCTTAGCTGCGCCTTTGCAGAGTATCCAGCGTGCCGCCAGACTGCAAATCACTGCAGCAATGCCTGCAACCAGCTGTAGCAAAACCACATGTTTGGAGTGTCTTGGGTCTCTCCTCTGCTAGTGTAGCCGGGCTACTGGGCTTCAGAGCTCTGCATTTTTGTCTCCTTTGTCGCCTTCAAGACATCGCCTGCTCTTGTGACCTGAGTTTGCTCCTGCAGGGGAAAGGCTGCATCAACAGGGGCCAGCTGAGATCAGGTGGGAGGAAGGGCTCGTGGCTAGAAGAGGACCCCAAAATCATTGATTCAGAGAGCAAGGACTGCCAGGATTTGGGTTGTGTGGTCAAAAGCAGGGAGCATGCATGAGCAGGGGAGGATACATGTAGAAGGCACAAAACACAATAAAATAGCTTTTGGGGATGAATGATAAGCTGAAAAAGAAAGGAAGAAATTCTTTACTGTGAGGGGGGTGAGGCAGTGGCTCAGGGTGCCCAGAGAGGCTGTGGATGCCCCATCCCTGGAGGGGTTCAAGGCCAGACTGGATGAGGCTTTGGGCAACCTGGGCTAGTGGGAGGTGTCCCTGCCCATGGCAGGGGGTGGAACCGGATGATCTTTAAGGTCCCTTCCAACCCAAACCATTCTGTGGTTCTATGATTCTATAATAAAAACCTCTCAGGCTATTAGGCTCCACACATTCAAGATGCAGGCTATGAAACTCCTGGAGCTGATGGAGGGCCCTTGATCAGCATCACAGACTGCCCAACAGGACCTGGAGGTGGGCTCTGCTACAAGGACACATTATGCCCTTGGAAGCAGGAGGTAAATGGAGCAGAAAACTGTCTCAATGAGAATATTCCCCTAGAAAAGAGGGAAACCATGCAAGCCCCTTGAGAACAGGTTTGGTAACAGAACCCCAAATCCCCCTGAGTTACTACATGACAAAAGGGGATGTTTGTGCAGCTCTAAAGGCAGGTGGGGAGGTGAGGATGAAGGAGACCTTGGACATCCCTGTATCAGCTATTTGCAGAAGGCAGTTGGGTAATCCTTACAAGCTACAAACTCATCAGATTTGGGTAACACTGAGTCACTCTGCATCAGCTACTGATTTCGGTTCTTGTACCTATGATGGGGAACCCAACGGCACAATTCATG
>VZTO01025827.1:64130-74233 GCA_013400615.1 Syrrhaptes paradoxus
GCCCCCCCAGCTCTCCTGTAGCCCCCTTTCAGCACTGGAAGGTGCTGGAAGGTCTCCCCGGAGCCTTCTCTTCTCCAGGCTGCACACCCGCAACTCTCTCAGCCTGTCCTTGCACGGGAGCTGCTCCAGCCCTCGGAACAACTTCATGGCCTCCTCTGGACTTGCTCTAAGAGGTCCATGTCCTTCCTGTGCTGAGGACTCCAGATCTGCACTAGGATATTTTTTTGCCAGACAGCACGAACCCTTAGCATTTAAAATGAAAATATTATCAAGGCAACGTCAGTGCAGGATAAGACCCGCAGCCATAGATGTGGCTCCTATCTCCATCCTCAATTGCATGGAAAAACCAGGTCTGCATCGTACTGATGGGGTGTCTGAGCGATCCATCCTTTTGCTCACCACTTCTTACGTCCAGGCTGCAAANACAAACCCTTAGCATTTAAAATGAAAACATTATCAAGGCAACGTCAGTGCAGGATAAGACCCACAGCCATAGATGTGGTTTCTATCTCCATCCTCAACTGCATGGATAAACCAGGTCTGCATCGTACTGACGGGGTGTCTGAGCGATGCATCCTTTTGCTCATCACTTCTTACGTCCAGGCTGCAAACCCCGGACAGACTCCACTGCACTGTGACAGTGGCTCCTTGGAAATAAAGTTGGTCCCTGTAGAGTGAGAAGAGATTCCCTGCACCACTTCTGAACAGATGGAGGAATTCCTAGCCGTGAAAAGCAGAGAAATCGCTTTGAACTGCTATTTTTATCTCCTTCCAGAAACTCATCCTCTAACGGCACCAAACCTCCAGATGATCAACAAGAACTCTGTGGTGAGAACCGAACCTGTAGCTGTCTGTATTAATTTATTAACCTGCTCTTTCCATTCCCATCTGTATATCTCAGAGAGACATCATGTACAGAACTTCTCAGTTTTCTCAAAAGGTTGAGAAGATGAAGGTCCATCGAGATTAAGGGGTCGGAGTCAAGTTCTTCACGTGTGCAATGGGATGGCTACAACCCAGGAACCCTGTGCTGATCATCACTGAGTAAGGTCCAAGGGCCATCTTTCCCACTGGTGTCCCCCTTTGAACCCCCTTCAAGGACAAAACCTCCATTTTCCTGATGATTTTTAGAATTTGCACATTTGCATGCTACGAGTGAAGGAAGGATGGATTTCACACAGTGCACCAAACAGTTCACAGATGGCAAAAAATTACAATCATTTAAGTTGCGTTGGGCTTAAGAAAACAACCTGGAATACGAAGGCACTGAATCTTATTAAAAAAAACATATTTTTCATATTGCTTCTTCATAATACAAGCTGTTCTTCATGAAAGCATAAAACTTGCTATTAGTTGCACCTCTTTTCTTTTTCCCTTTGTTTTTGCACACACGACACTGTGCAATACATATCTGCTCTACGACTTCTGCACGCGCTCGAGAGACTGACTTCAGCTTCAGATGTTAATGCACTTGGGTGATGGGAGTTGTCATCCGAATTTTATCTCTTTTCTGTATTATTTGATCTCAAATCTGGAATACAAATTGTAAAATACAGGGAAAGCTTTATAGCCTTCGATAAAATCCGAGTAGGAGATTATATGCTGCAGATAATTCCATAGGATCATAGAATAGCCAAATGGGGTGGAAGGGACCTTAAAGATCATTGAGTTCCAACCCCTGCCATGGGCAGGGACACCTCCCACTAGTTGCCCAAAGCCTCATCCATACGTTGACATTATATGTGTATATTCAAACGCAGTGGCCTGGATGTAATTATTTTAATATCTTCTTAAAATATAAGAATCGAGTTTTTGGGTCTTTACCTGAGTGTACGGATTTCTCTTGGCTATGAGGCTCAGGTTCATTACGGGACAGATTTAATTGCTACATCAGAGTTTGTGTGTTGATATTCTACATCTGATGTGCGAAAGTTCAGGGACGCCAATCAGGCAACGGTGCAGATGCCACTCTGCAAAATGTTCTCAGACAGTCTCCATCTGTCAGATATGGTAATACTCGTGCTCCATCAATAATTCACTTCCTTAACTCTGTGTTTCCTGCATTTGAGTCAGAATTTTTAATGCCAGCCTCACCAGAGGACTCCCTTGGACAGACAGGAATTGCCTGATCTGCATTCCCCATTCAGACTGCCTGTTCTTGTGCCCTGGAGCCAGTCGCTTTCTGCAGTTGAAGAATCATCTCTCAAATTTACTCATTTTTTTACTGATTTAGCTGCAAAAATCCCAGCTTCCCTTCTGGGGCAAGATTTTCACCTCATTCCAGGATGGAAGTCAGAGTATTAATCACACCTTAGTATCCAAAATCCAACTTGGATGGACGGCACCTTTTCTGGGAAAGCTCACAGTGAAAAACACTGGGGTGGCTGAATCCCCAAAACAGGATGCTGCTGCATGAGCTTGAAGAAGGAAGAAAGGTAGAAGAAAAAATAATGTTTTCCTGTGCGGGGGGTGAGGCAGTGGCCCAGGGTGCCCAGAGAAGCTGTGGATGCCCCATCCCTGGAGGGGTTCAAGGCCAGGCTGGATGAGGCTGTGGGCAACCTGGGCTAGTGGGAGGTGTCCCTGCCCATGGCAGGGGGTGGAACTCGATGATCTTTAAGGTTCCCCCCAACCCAAACCAGTCTGTGATTCTGTGATGTGGAGCTGTTCCTCCATGGGTCAGAAAGTGCTGTATGGCAACCTGTCCTCATGCCAAGCAACTGGCTCCATGGAGACGGAAATAATTTGGTTCAATCCCAGAGCCAGCGGATGGGCTCACTGGTGGTGTCCTCTCCGTGTGGGGCCGTGGCTCCTTTGGGAACCGATCAGTGGTCCCTTGAAGAGGGAAGGCAGTGTGGAAAACCACAGGAAATCAGCTGGAGGTAAGAATATTCCCTAGCAGGAGGGAAATTACTGCCCTATATCATCAGTTCCTGGGCTACACCTGTCCTGGACCCTACTGTCCAGATATCCTGCTCTGCCCCAATGCTGTGTCAAGGCTTAGAATCACAGAAAAGTTTGGGTTGGAAGGGACTTTCAAGGTCATTGAGTCCCACCCCCTGCCATGGGCAGGGACCCCTCCCACTAGCCCAGGTTGCCCAAAGCCTCATCCAGCCTGGCCTTGAACCCCTCCAGGGATGGGGCATCCACAGCTTCTCTGGGCACCCTGGGCCACTGCCTCACCCCCCGCACAGGAAAACATTTCTTCCTAAAACCTCCTCTAGATCTCCCCTCTTCCAGTTTAAATCCATTACCCCTCCTCCTGTCACTATTTCACGCGACACATCTCTGATTCCCGGACGCTGTCGCATCAGCAGATTGAAATGCTCCGTTCCCCGGCTCAATCTAATTAGGAGGGAGCCCTCTGCAAAAGATATGATTTCAGCACACGCAAAAGTGATGAGCACTGACTCCTAAAATCATATCGCGCAGCACCAATATCTGTTATTTCCTAGCAGATTACGGGGATGAAGCGTTGCGGTTTCTAATGAGATCTGACTGACAGGGTAAACCAATCTGCTGCTTAAGGACTGTGTCTGTCTATCTGTGGGGCTTGTGCTAGAACGATGCAACCTACTGGGAAAAAAGCAGGACATTTTTCTAATTGCTTCCATTTGCAGGCTGGAGCTAGGCAATAGAGATGCATTTCAAGCTGACAATCCCATATTTACCTTTATTTCAGCAGCAGAAAAATGCCTGGGATGGTTGTTCTTCACACACTGATGGGTCTCTCTTTCTTTGCAATTTTTTTTTTTTAATGTCACGCCAACTCCCCTTCTTAAAAAATCTGTCCTTTGTCTAACAGCTGGTTGCTGTGCACTTAAGCAGAAGCTCCCAGCAGGCTACAACACCTTCTGCACATGAACTCAGCACAGGTAGAGCCCACCTTTAAACTACGGGAGCAGAAAGCAATTTCTACACCAAACCAGGCAGGTTACGTGGGTGCTCAGACATGGAGCTCACATTCATACACTCACAGGGATATCTGTTCCCGTTGGGATGACTCCGGATGATTGTTCAGGCTCAATCTGGAGTCTGGGACCAAATTTAGACCTTGTTTGAGCAGTGTCAACCAAGACAGTCCAAGGTTAGATGACAGAGACACCTCAAAGCAGAACGGTCTCCATGATGTTACTTGACCCTTTAGGAACTATAGAGGTAGTTGGAGATTTGTTTGTTCCATCCTCATCTGGTTGACAAATTAAACAGTGTTTAACTGGTAGATGGAGATGAGATCTGGGGAAGAAATGTTTTCCTGTGCGGGGGATGAGGCAGTGGCCCAGGGTGCCCAGAGAAGCTGTGGATGCCCCATCCCTGGAGGGGTTCAAGGCCAGGCTGGATGAGGCTTTGGGCAACCTGGGCTAGTGGGAGGTGTCCCTGCCCATGGCAGGGGGTGGCACTGGATGATCTTTAAGGTCCCTTCCAACCCAACCCATTCCGTGATCCTACGACCACGGTGGGGCTGCGGTTTTGGTCTCCCGATCCAGACTGAGACCTGGTCTGCAGACTGTGCAGCTGGTGGGAAATCCCCGTGGCTTCCTTCCAGCCCACCTATTTCACCTTTCATGCAAAAAGTGCAGGGAGAGACTGAAGCCCTCCTGGGTGGGATGGACACCCAAGACTGGAAACCAGGCAGAACACCTTGGCTTACCCATTGAGCCACAGACAACGCGTCCTTTGCTGGTTCACCAGGGAGCCACGAGCACGGGGTGAGCACACACCACACCATTACCGACAACGTCCAACTTGGTTTTGCTCCTTATTTCTGCTACGATCACCCACATACCAATTTCTATGTACTCAAATAAAGCAAATGTTGACAAGTACTCTGTGATTTGCATGAACCCCCATCACGATGACAGTGAATACCAGGACTCACACCCACAGGACATGCTTTCGAAACCTGGTCTGCGAAGAAAACCAACACCCACCCTCCGTACCGCAGACCTGGATAAAAAAAAATAATCCAATTCCAGCTGGACAGCCAGTTTCCTCAACACTGACCTTCCATCAAAGCAACTGCAGTTCTGCAAGTAACTGGTCAGCGGCTACGTACCGTCACGGAGGCCAAAGTCACCAAAGGTAGAAATTAAGAAGAAAAACTCCGAACAAGAAAAATCCCTTCCCTTTAATTACCGTTAGCAATGCAGCATGACAGGGAGAGATAAACACACACGCACCTACACAAATAAGAAGCTTGGGAACAAAAAGTAATTACTTTGATTTTTTTTTTTTTTCCCCCACCGACATTCAAAACTTATTAGTCTCCAGAAAGCACATATCAGCAAAAGACTGTCACCTCAGGGATGAACGAGGAATTTGTTTGTAATTCATTTCCAGGAGGATATATCCTGATGTTGTTAACGCAGAGTTAAGAACGTACTCTGGCCAAGTCTAACAGCCAAAAAACCTTCTTAAAAATGTTTATTCACATCTTCCTGAGCTTGTGTCCCTGGAAATGTGAACGCCGGTTTGTTGTTGGCTGAAAAGTTCACTTCCATTGATTGTTTCACTAACGCACCAAGAACCAAGCGCAGAAAGTCAATGAAGCCTCTCGGTTTTTCAGTCCATTTCCAGTTTAGGGAAATTGAATTCATCTCTTTACGCAGAGCAACTCAGAGATCCACATTCAGGCAATGAAAATCATTAGAGAGGCCACTAAAACCTACGGTTTTAAAGGTTACAGTGTGAAGATTAAAAGCACCTCTGGGGAAAAATGAAATGTCTGATCAAAATAAAACCCTTGAGTCAACAGTGGAAAGACTGGGCAGGACCAGTGCCTTCCAGTACCAACTGGTATTTTAAGAGTTTTCCTGCACTACACGGAGTGATACCAGTGAAGAATGGATGCTACGTGATTTCACACATCGCAGTGCGTTCAGACTTTAGGGATGTAGGAACTGCCAAATGAATTCAGCCCCATAATCCAGTTAATACGGGGCTGCTACTGGGTGTCAACACCTATCGAGGGCACTTAGGGATTGATCTGCCCACCTACAAAGTCACCTCCTGACCCCAGACAGCCGAGGAGGGGCTCATCTTGCCCAGCGATGGACGGCTGGTATAGATAATTCCACCCAGGCAGGTCACCTCTGCTCCCTGATCCTTGTAAGAAAGCAACGGGCGCTCCTAGGAGGCCCTTCATCTCATTTCAAAGCAAATTTAAACCAATTCAGAAAATTGCACTCTAATCATCCTCACTTGCTGTAAAGGGAACAGAGGGCAAGCAGCTCCGATGGAGACGTGACTGTCTTGGACCTGGAGTTATAGAGCAAGAATTCATCGGTTCAACGGGTCAACGCACAGATCTGAAAGTTAAACTCAGGCTTAAATACTTTGTTGGACTTGAGTGCGTGTTTTTCAGGCTTCTACAGCCCACGCATCTACAAAATGCTCCGTGTGTGTTTTAATTACAAATCCAGCAAAATCCCCTCTTTGAGGGATTTATAATCCATGCAGGCACCCAAGGAAGGCGACTGACGTGCTGTCGTTAACGCCGGGGTTCAGCCCCTGTCTCTCCATCTTCATGTGCTCAAGTGCTCTCATCAAGTGAAAATTACTTAAAGGACAAACACGAGAAATGTCATCCCCCAAGAGTCAGGCACTTCGCTTCTGAACATCTGGCACATCACCATTAGGGCATTTTGGAGTTTTTTCCTTAATGAGGAGAATCAGCAGCAGGCAAGACATTTCCCAGACGCGCGCAATGAATAAGAAACCTGCTGCTCAGCAAACCCAAGAACAAAAGTTGGTCCATCCTCAGGCTGGAGTGAGGCCAGATGGCCCAAAGTTGGTTTGGGAAGGGCAATGACTTGTGCACAAGGATGTATTTGCTCCTCCTGCCTCCCCTCTTCTCCTACTTTGAGCAATTCCCTTCTTCACCCCTGAGATCTTCTCCTAATTTCAGATAAAGTTCCATTTTCAGGAACATTATCATTTCAGAGCCTTACAGCTCATTTCCTTGTTTGTTCCCTCTCCTTCAGTTGTGCCAGCACAGCTGTTTGCACGGCCCGCTGTGAACCAGACCGGGGAGCTGATCCCGCCAAAAACCAGAAAAAAGCTGATGCAAAACCCCCAAAACACAGCCCTTCCCCCTACGCTGGATCGTTTCCCCGCTCTCATTTACTGTGTCGATTCGGGGCCCGCTGTGCAAAGGACGACGAAGGTGATATCTGCCAAGGCGCCGGCATCGCGGGATATATCACAAATTCTCACCGAGCCTTCGGAACTGGATGCTGCTTTGCTCCTCTACAACGGTGCACTGTAAAGAGCTGCTGATCTTCCGTTTTGTACTGACTACACATCTTGCATAGCAAATAAAATAGAATCACAGACTGGTTTGGGTTGGAAGGGACCTTCAAGATCATCCAGTGCCACCCCCTGCCATGGGCAGGGACACCTCCCACTAGCCCAGATTGCCCAAAGCCTCATCCAGCCTGGCCTTGAACCCCTCCAGGGATGGGGCATCCACAGCTTCTCTGGGCACCCTGGGCCACTGCCTCAGCCCCCGCACAGTGAAGAATTTTTTCCTAATATCTCATCTCCATCTCCCCTCCTTACAAACTTGACTTCATCCCACTGTAAATGCATTCCATTTCAGAAAAGAACCGCACAGAACCCGTTCCAGAATTACGAGTGATCACATGAAGAGTGATGTGATGCAGAGAGCGGTCAGAAACCCCAAGAACCGTTCTACAAAACGTCGTGAAGCCATAAATTGGTGTCCTACTAGAACTCCTAGCAGCTGCAGGTTTAACTGGAAATTAAACGACACGGACGGGTGATTTGTTCCAGCGTCGTTTTAACGAGTCGGTAACGGGGCAGCTGTTTGGGATGCACGGGGCATCACCCAGCAGCACCCATCTGATGAAGAACCGGGTGGGGACAGTCTGATCCCCCAAAGCAAAAGGAGGAGGGGGGGACATCAAGCTGAGGGGTGTTTTTTAATCCTCTGTGGTTGGGATTTTTGGTTAATGCAGTGAAACCACTAATTACAGCTAATTAAACCTGCACTGAGATCAAAGCTCACTGGAAACTACAGGGGGGAGAAAACAAATGAGGAAAGAAAGGCAGAGAAAATAGGGATTTTGTTGTAACCAAGTCCTTAATTGAAAACTAAAGCAGCTTTGTTAATTAAAAGCAGCAAAAACAAAATGAGGGCACGCTCCGCAGATACACAACAGGAGTCCAGCATGGTGATGGAGATAACACATCTTTCCCAAGCTGTCAGCAAAGAGAAGCTTTTCTTCTACATCCTGTTAGTTCTAGCTCCGCTTCTGGCTCCTCTATAGGGAAGTGTCGTATAGGATCCATACTGCAAAGCATCGGTGACTTCTACCTTCTAGAGCACTTCTTGGGCTATAAAATGAGGGGAGAGGAATCCCTGCAGACTAACACATTTTATGAACAAGGAAAGAGTTTTTCCCTCCCACACAGAGACAAGAGGGGATGGCTCAGTGACCATCTCGGCTACATCATGACACCAAAAAACCCCACTGGCAGCTGATTGCAAAAGGAAGGGCTCAAGGGGAGGAGGTAGAGAAGCTGGGAGTGAAGTTGGGTCTGGGAAGAAGGGAAGGGTTGGGGGGAGGTGTTTTTCTCATTATCCTACTCTGATTTGACTGGTAATAAACTAAATTTTCCCCAAGTTGAGTCTGTTTTGCCCATGATGGTAGTTGGTGAGTGATCTCTCCCTGTCCTTATCTCGACCCATGAGCCTTTTGTCATATTTTCTCTCCCCTGTCCAGCTGAGGAGGAGAGTGAGAGAGTGGCTTTGGTGGGCACCTGGCGTCCAGCCACGGTCAACCCACCACACACAGGTGTCAAAATTTCACCCTCAATCTTGACACCCATCAACAGTGACCGAACATCTTGGAGCCTGATGCATGTATGTGATGATGGAAGTGGTTCCACTGCATCTGAGAACCAAAAATCCTCACACCTCACCTGTGGGAGAGGGAATGAGTGAGGTCAGCAGGGACCCAGGAGTGATTAATATTTCATGGAAAATGAGCTATGGCCATGACTCGCTGGAGTTTGTCCATTTTTTCCCTGCAGCTGAGCCCCATGGTGCTGCTCCATCACGGCATCTCCCCAGCAGCTTTCTGGGCACACCCACGGGCAGGCTGTTCCCAACAGAGAGGTAGAAAGCCATGGCTTCCAGGCACGGAAACGTTGCTATAGCAGGACTAAGAGTACGTCCAACAACAGGGAGGGAAGAACAGATCTGCAGCAAACTCAACCCGGGTTCAAGCTCCGTTCTACCTGCAGTACCCTTTCGAGTGGTCTGCTCCATCTGCTTTTGAATATCCGAAATGTTGTGCGGGATACGTGAGTTACAATGCCTGGTACCCAAGTAAAACCCAACTAATGTGGGTTTTACTCAAACTGAATGACCTGACATGCCCTAAATTTTCCCTGCCACTGAATGAAGGGGATCCAGGTCAGGATCTGTTGGACCTGAGGTTCAACAAAGACAAGTCAAGTATCAAGAGCGCCTCTCAAAGGAGGCTTCCCTCGACCAGCTACATCCTCAGGCAACCCGGGCACGCAGGCAGCAAACACAGCCTGCTCTTTCTGTATCTATCGAGGATGAAATCAAAAAAAGAAAGAATATTTGGCAATGGAAACGACCTATTTCAGAGCACCGGGATGTCTGAGGGATCTCTAATGTACGCTGCCATTCCCTTCGCTCTGCAGCACCCAGTAGATGGCAGCAAGTTATCGCTTATTCCTCCAGTCTGGGACAGCCTTGTGCACTGGGCAAGAGCCACAAATCTCTCCTGCCCCTGTATAATCAAACCAAAAAATCCCCTGCCTGCTGGACATTGCAGGAGAGGAGTCCTGAACGCCGAGCATCCGAAACAGAACCACAAACTGAAATAAAGTACCCTCTGAAAGACCACTGCTACGGTTCCAAGATTGTTCCCCATGGTATTTTCCAGTAATGCAAGAATTGGAGCAGCCAGATGGGACAACCCTTCCAGTTCCACGGATGCTTGTACTGAAAGCAACAGGTCTGTTTTCTCCGGGAAATTGAGGCACAAAGGCCTTTTGTCACCGACCGAGCTAATCCTAAACCCAGAGGGTCTATATCCACGCTGCTG
>VZTO01025828.1:844-59091 GCA_013400615.1 Syrrhaptes paradoxus
TATGATATGGATACCCTGTTAATTTCTGTGTTGGCTATTAATTCTGTTAAACTGACACCTCGCCATTCCATTGTCTTCAGTATCCTGACATTTTCATGTCACTGTCTTGTTAGTGATGTCGTAGGTCAGGGTGGCCATCTGCACAAACATCACTCTCCTTTTGTAATCAGCAGGATCCTGACATTAGAGAGAAGGGAATTTTTGGCAAGGAGAACTAAACTAAATAAAAATGAAACTGTTGTTTAGAAAATATTTAACTGAGTTATTCTGCATAACAATGCACTTCTCTGCCAAAAGCTGAAACACTCTGATTTCACTGAAATTTAGTTGAAAAATTAAAAGAGGTGTCAAGAATAAAGCATCCTGTTTTGGCACTTCTGAACTAAAAGTCTGTAGTTTTTCTTAGACACAGAGTGGAAGCAAAACAATGTTTCAAAACATCCTATTTTTTTCCAGAACTTTCATTTTAGAAATTCCAAAATTTAGATAGTTTTCCCCTAAGTGGAATAGGAACAGCTACTGATCTTTTTCCACAGGCTAGATTTTCCATCTTCTGAGTAACATTCAAAGTGTTCCACCTCGGAAAAGAACAACCAGCTTTGGTCTACATCCTCATTGGACTGGTGTACTGAGAAGCAATTACAAACCTGTATTATTAAGCTGTAATCTCCATTCTCCTGGCAGAATGAAAAAATCAGAGTGTGACATGAAGGCAGTAACACATCTATGGTGTGACTTTAAATTTCAAGAAGAGTCTTGATAACACTTTTATAAATGATGTTATGTAAGGTAGCCATGAGATCTGTGCTACGTTATATTAGATTAGCCTCTTGTTGTTTGGCAGTCCCAAGCTCAGAGAATAAAAGCAAACAGAAGAGACAAACCAACAATGTCTTGAGCTGCACTAAAATAACCAGACAGATTCAGCAACCTGAAGAAAATAACTGTATAACCTCATGGTAGTCTTGTAGTTAATTCTTGTGTGTCTTCAACTTGGTTACATAATTAAATGCAGGTAGCATCAGGTTATGAAAGAAAATCTTTTTCTCAACGTACAAAGAAAATACTGATTACGTGCACATTTATTAAACCAGCTTGTTTGACCACACCTACAAGTTCAGGCTACTTACTACAAATGAAAAACATACGTAATGAGAATAAAGACATGTAGATTTGTACAGACTGCATGGACGCACAGATAATAAAAAGAGATTCGTGGTTCAACAAGATTGCCACGTTTTTAAAAAATAAATGTAGATTAGTCTACAAATGCATTCTACAAAGGTAAGAATGATTGCAGGTTATCCATTATATATCCCTCTCTAGGTAAGCTGTTTACTAACTGGAATAATGCTAGCACAAAAAAGGCAAATGAATATCAAACAACCTTTTTTATGTTGAAAAATAAAAAGGTGGGGGTTTTATTTTCCATTAAGCAGAGTGATTTTGACAATATTTACTTATCCTATGTTTCCTACTTCCACAGGGGCAGGGTAGGTACAGTGTATTGGAGCCCTTCGCATTTGCACTTCTGACTAAATTCATAGATGCTGGCAAGGTTTGCTCATTTGTCAGACTGCTCTTTGCTCTGCTTGGTTTCACAGTAGCTGTGAAACTGGGCTCCAAAGCCTATGCACACCACAGATATTTATGCATATAAATGGATGGAAGCAAGAGAAATCTTCAAAGAGGGGGCTGGCTGTTCCCATCTGGAGCTCTAAATGAGGAGCTTTAGCCTTGCTCTGCCCCACAGGGGACGTGCACACCAGTGCAATAAGGTTTCCTATACATCTTGTTAAGCCAGCATTAGATTGAAAAATGCCAGTTTTCATCCACACGCCACCATCTCCTGAGCCCTCAAGCTTGTCCTCGGGTCTCATAAAATACTTGCTTCCACCTGTTTCCACCAGTATCCCCTAGAGTTTACCATGAATTTAATTGCCTGCCAGTTTTTATGTCTGCTTAAACTACAAGACCTTTAAATAATTTATGTCCTAATTACTGTTCATCATTTTTTAACTAGAAGGCTCAATTCCATTCACACAAAAGAAAATTCACGGGATTCATTCTGAGGAAATACTTTCAAGAAGACATATAAAAATAGCACGTGCAATCATGGTTTTGAAAAATGAACTTAAACTTACTCTAATAAAATGTCATAAAAATATTAATCATTCCCTCCTGATATGGATCATAGTCATTTTAGCATAGCTTCTATTAAATAAGTTCATAGTTCATGTGAAATGTAATACCTCAGATTTCTGGGGGAGTTTATTTATTGAACATCTCATTCAGGGCTACTATTCTGCTTGCAATTTATATTCCTTTTTCCCAAGAAGCAGGATTAAACCCAACTGATGTTTCAATCAATCTCAACTAACACAACCTCAGGCTATCAAATTCATCTACGATAATTCGGAGCAGAAGCCTGCAATGCCTCTGAGCCACAGCTCAGAATTAAACTTCTCTTTCTTGAAAGGGAAAGTGATTTTTTTCCCAAGACTACAGTATTTTCAGGTACAAGCAAGTAATGCTTAAAGTTGTTCTATGATTTGTGGCGGGGCATCTTAGGGAGAGGGGAAATCATTCTAATGGAGTGTTATAAGTTTCTTGAGTTCAGCAAGTTAATAGAAGACACATGCCTGGAATGATTTTGCTGTTTGAATGATTTTGTCTGAGAAATATACACAAAGGAAAAACAGAGGTTGAAATTATAGGACAAGGGTAGACTAAAGAGTTTTGAAGTTTTACTGTCGCTACCAGGAATAGCTGTAACTCCTTTACAGGTTTATGGTATTTCTGTTAAGTATATCCCAGCCAATGCTTTAAAAATCTGATTGTGTATCCATGCATGATTGCTTCTCTGCTTTTGCCCAACTGGACCTATTTAACAGACTAGGGGCCAAAAATTCCAATGGTCTATGCATCCAGAAGCTCCAGAAATGAATTCATTTTGTATTTGAAATACAGGTGATGTTGTGGACAGAATTAGGAGTTACAGGAGACATTGGTTATTAAAATGTTTACTTAGAATAAAACTGCTAGTTGTTGACCGCTACAGAAAACAAGAACAAAAATAATATGACTGCTCAGATATATTTCTGTATAATTTTACTGTATTGAATAGTGCTACACTACTCAATTTGAGTAATTTGTCAATACATGGATACCCAATCTTTAGTGTGGACTGGATCTGACTCACCCACAGAATTCAATGCCTGCTCTTCAATTCTCTCTTCTCAGGAAGCCCTTCAGGCACAAACTATCACACAACTTAACTGGCCTTCAGGATCCTGAAGTGCCACAATCCTTGATGAGACGCCACATCAACAGATGACAATGTTTTTACACGTGTATTCATGAAAATTATACTGTTTGCTACTGCGTGCCCTGCTGTACGTGCACTGCATTCAGTCATATAACAGATACCCTTGTAGCTATGTAACAGCGGGACGGAGAATTTCTGGCTCTGCATTAGCTTCCATACAGACTAATGGCATTTCCCCTTACCCCAAAGACTGGGTAGATCTGGAACTGTTGGGAAAAAACACGAAAATCTTCAGGTGAATCCACTCAGTTGTGATCTTAAGTCATATAGGAAATAAAGTTTTCCATTTCTGTACATGTTTCGTAGCAAAGGTGCTACACAAAAAAAAAAACAAACCCAAAAATAGCCAAACCCAAACCAAACCCAAAGGCTGGTATATTCAATTACAGTACATTCAAAGGCCTGTACATTCAATTCAGATTACAGAAGCCACTTCTCAGTTGCCCATATTTATCTTGTTTTATTTGAACACCTCATCACATCTGAGCTTTGGCTTGCCTAGGCTCAGGAAGGGTAATTAAATTTTTCATCTAATACTGAAAAAAGGTGGTAAAGATTTCTGAGCCCATTTTCTTCTCCAGCTTTCTCCAAAGGCCTAGTAGATACTTTGCTTTTTTCCCTTCAGGAGAGGCAACATATGGAAATAATACAGGGCAGATCTCACTCCAAGTCACTTTTGTGCTCTTTGAAACCTGACTGTTCAGGTGGTAAAAGTATTTCTTGACACAACTGCTCTCAGCTACTGTGTTCTTGCTAAAGCAGTCAGTTGCTTTCAGCCCAGATGGAATAAACATAGTGACCCACAAACTCTTTGGTCTGACAGAATGACCTCTCCACATATCCCCAGTCAAGGCATATCATCCTTCTACTGGTGTCTGTCAAGAAACCACCACCCAGCCACTGATGGCGGCTCAGTACAGTGCAAATTCTCAGCACTGGGTGACACTGGAGTCTTTTAAAGACAGCTTAATGCTTTCCACTTGTTTCCAGAGAAATATATGTCTGTCAAAGGTACAATCAGAATCCCACTTTCACATCTGCCCAAGCTTGGAAGCATCCCACCTGAAGAATATTTTTCACTATTTCAAACACACAGTGGGATTACTGAGACACTCCTTAAAGCCGAATAAAGAATTTCACACTTAGTTCAAGTATGCTCTTCTGATCTGTTATCATTAAAACTCAAAAGAAAGATTTTTATCTTCAATTATTGTCAAATTGCATCAAAGACTTTTGTTTTCACCGTATCTCTGGTTTAAAAGCAGATAGTTGTATTCATTACTGAAAGTATTGATGTAAATTCATAAAGGGAAAGTGACTGTACGCAATCTGTTTAGCAATGCTAATATTGCTCTGCCAAATATTTCATCCTAATAATTTTTTGTATCAATAAGGGAAGTTCAGAGGATGTTGCTGTAATAAATTATTTTTCCTGAGAGGGATTAGACTTGTCTGGCGGTGCCCCATGTGTTGTAATAACCCTGGGCTACAGCAGTTTCATCATACAGTGGTATCCTTTGTTGATTTATTGCTTAGCTAATGGTCTTTAGAGGGGAGACTTGCTAATAATTTTAATTCACTCCACATACAGTTCAACACGGATAGCTTTATGTGTACCGTCACCTTGCAAACTTCTAACAGTCCAAAAGACTGACGGAGCAGCTGGCCTAATTCACAAGGAATTAATCAATATCTAAAGGTAAGGATCCTGTTCAGACCGAGGGACACCCATTTGGATATATACTTCCATGTCTTAAAGAGGCAGACACTTTAAAAATAATTCAGTAGTTCTCTTACAGGACCTAAGATTGCACACCATTTCTCACATAGCAACAAAAAAAAAAAATCTAACTTGTGAAAAAGTCAGAACCCTCTATTAATTATAACTTTAAAAGATATGGTAAAAAAATCAGTTTCTTACTTTGCAGTGCATACAAAGTCTTCTTTCTCAACGGAACTGTTCATGGAAGTTGAGCTGCAGAATCACGATTTCTGTAAATACAAAAAAAATAAAACAAAATAAAAACTGGTATGGGGTTTATGTTTACATTAAAATATTCTAGTGCCTTGAAAAACATCAGTTAGTTTGTGCAACACATCCATGGAAGATAAAAGAGGGTTTTAATTTTCCTTAAGTGAATTGTGCTTAATCACTGATGAATATTAGACCATTCACTAGGAAAAGAACTTGACACACTTTGTAGAAGCCAATTTGTCATTCGATTTATTTAAATTTTCAATGCCAGAATATTTCAATTTTTATGCAAGGTTGTGTAAGTACACAAATGATATTTATGGCCATGAATTTTCAAAAGTACAAGAGATCAGAATTGTACTAGTCCATAGTCAACAGTAGCAGAATTCAAGAGCTGGCCCAAGATAAAATAGCTAATATTGAGATTGGCCTTGTACATGTCATCAACTCCATAAATAAATGTCAGTGTGCCACACATGTTGGAAACTTCTTAACATATTTCCATTTGTGTCATCAAAATTACAAAGTTTTTGGTAATTGCAAAGGTAATGGAAATCCCACACTATTCATTGTATGTCTTTTACTTAATTGTCCCAATTTGAAGAGATGTGGTGCTTAGGGACATGGTTTAGTGAGTTAGGTGGTGTGGGTTGACGGTTGGACTTGATGATCCTTGAAGTCTTTTCCAACCTTAATGATTCTACAATTCTATGATTCTATGATATTTTCTTGCAGAGTTTTTATGCTTTCATAAACAAATGCAGTGTAACTGAAAAGTAGCAAAGGATGAAACAGCAAAATCCAGTTGTCTTTTGTGTATACAACAGCAATGGTAAATCCTAGTATGGCAAAGATCCTAGTAGCTTCCTCTGAATGTATCCTAGTTTGTGCCCTAAATGTGGAAGTATTTGGCAAACTTAGATTAGCGTTTTCATTTTTAGAACCAGTCTTTCGCTACTCAGGCAGAAATTTTTAGAAGTGATCATGATTTCAGTGACCCAGCTGTTATAAGAAGCCATTAACAATCATGAAGTTGCCACATAGAAAAGGGGAAAATATTTGTAATGGTGCAGATTGAAGTTTCAAGTTATCAAAAAGACAGTTTTGGTGACGTGCCTGGTTCTGTATGCAGTTAGGGCAGGAAATCCATTCATTTCAAGGGGCACCCAAAACCAGTGATCATTGATTGAAACAAATTCTGCTCGAATAAATACACCAGATTATACTGTAAGCTCAAAATTAAATCATGTATTTTATCTAGCTACTGGGATATTAAAAAAAAATGCTGAAACCCTAAACCAAGTACAGTGAGAACTGGCAGGGGGCACAAGCACTGCCTGTCACATATTTGATCACTCTTATTTAAATTGCCAATGTTGTTAGGTACTGAGTGATGAGGATTTAAACATCTATTTTATCAATAAACTCTCTACTGAAGGAAAAGCAGCATCATACTATTAAGATGCTCTAATCTCCTTTGCAGGATAAATCACGCTGGAACTATATTTAGGTCAATGAGATAGACATCTTTATTCCCATTCATTCCAAGTAAAGGGTACAGACGATCAAAACGACTACTGCGATCTCTGAGCATGATCAAAATGATGTAAATGTGGCATATTTGTTCTCATTCTAGTCACATAGCTATTGCTGCCTATGGCATAAATAAAAAACATGCCTTGTGCATTTAGTCTAAAGGAGGCAAGAAGAATGCTGAGAGAAAGATACAAGGATGTTTACTTCCTAATTATAAAGAAAACACGACAGAAGCAAAAGCACACCTTAAACATAAAGATCAGATTCTGATCCTTTTCTGATAGAGATCAGATTTACATACTTCTTCACAAAAGATCGGTCAGCAAAGAATTATTTGGTTTGCAGGTCTTGCTCTACTGTAAAAACAGGCACAGACTCAGACTGGCCATATATTCAAAATTCAAAATACCCATCTAATAACAGTTTCTAATTGTTTTTCCTTTTCATTAACAGATTTAGTGAATTTGCAGGCTTGTTTTTCTCACTAATACAGAAAGAATATTTTCCCTGTACATGGATGAAATCAAGTGAAGCAAAGGACAAAGCAGAACATTTTATTCCTCGAAAGTATATCAGAATTGTCTGAAGGATTCTAATTTAATCAAACCCACCTGATGTTACTGGTAGCCCCATCCAGTGTTGATTTAATCAAACTGATATAGAGCTGTTGAAATCAGGACCTGGTTCAACTAGTTTCCTCAGCTATAATTTATTTTCCTTGAAGGTGGACACATTAGTTTCACACACTTTGACACTTCTGATAATGAAAACTTCAATAGCTTGGAGCAGTTCTAATGAACTTATGAGTAAAAGCCACAGGATGAGCCTTTTTGTCTGTCACAGGTACCTGGGGAGACTGGCCTACTGCTGAGTGGGACACAGGAGTCTGCTGCCAACGGAAACTTAGCAGCTGGGGTGGAATAACCCCATGCCACCCAGGCTGGGCATCGCTGGCTAGAAGAAGGACCTTTGCACAATGAGAGATGGGGATCCTGGAGGACAAGCAGAACATGATTCAGCGATGTGCTGATCCAGCAAAACAGGTCCCTGACACTGGGCCGTGTCAGCAAGAGTGTAGCCAGAAACCTCAGGGAAAGGATTTTTCCCCTCTGTTCAGCATTTGGGAGATGGCATCTGGGGTAGTGTCCAGTTTTGGATTTTCCAGTATGAGGAAGACATTGACATACTTGAGCAAACCTAGTGGAGATCCACCTACCTGGTCAGAGCACCGAAACATGTTATGTACCAGGAGAAGGCGGATGTGTTCAGAGAAATGGGTATGAGAGAAGGTTGAGGGTGGATCTTATTCCTGTCTTCAACTGCCTGTTGGGAGGACAGGATCAAAGTCTTGTAGGTGTGCACTGGTGGAATGAGAGACAATGGGAAAAGTTATAAGGATGAAACTCCAATCAAAGATAAGGAAAATTGTTTTTACCATAAAAGTAGTTAAATACTGGGACAGGTTGTTCAGACAAGTTGTGAAATCTCTGTCCTTGCAGATATCCATAACTCAACTGGACAAGGTTCTCAGCAACTGGAGCTAGATCTAAACTGACCTTTCCTTGAGGGCAGCGGGGTTGGACCCAAAGGTCTCCAAAATTCCCTTCCAGCTTGTATTATTTTGTTTCTATGATTGTGTTGGATTACATCCCTAGTTTAATTTCTGGTGTTACTGCAGATATGTGATATGACTATCAGCTTTATTTTAATCATTGTCCTCACACAACCTGAGAAGAACATTACTTTTCTGTCAGTTTTTTCTCAAGTGGTGCAAGTTGTTGAGGGACAGATTTCTCTGACATCAAATTTGGGGATTACCAATCAAAACAGGGTTTAAATAAGCATTTAAGCTTTTTTGCACTTCTCAAAATTTGATTTGGATCCACCAAGAACTAGCAAGATAAAAGGACAACAGATTACTGACTTCTTATCTGATCCATTTGGCCAGGTATCTATGACACATCTAAGTTATTTCCATTTTGATTGTAATATTTGTTGCATAAAATAGTTTGCAGTGTTGAATTACTAGGACTGTCCCTGACACAGCTTTGCTCAGTGCCAACCAGCATTCTCAAAATGCTTGGGCATGGTATGAGACACAGTGTTGGGCAGGGACAATTCTCATCAGGTGGTATGAGCCAACACCACCTCTAAAGGAAGGAACATAATCCAGCCCTGTAGATGTGGATCCTGCTGTGCCAGAGGAAGGGTCTTTATCTATTTTGCTTGCCTTGACAAAGCCAAAAGGAGGAGGGCTTCCTTTTTTGTGAACTCTCCAAAAGCAACATCTTTATTTTCCTGAGATCTTCTCATCTGCCAAATAATGCTCCAACACAACAATTTCAGTATAAATGAAAATAATATTTTTGTGCCTTTACTAATTAAGTAAAATCCTAATTTTACAAGTGAGTCACAGGTTAACATTGCTCCAAAATTTCCAAATGAAATATTAATTAGAATTCACCATTATAGCAAAATTAAAACAGTAATATGGAGCACCCACAACTGAACACTAATTGCTTGTCACATGGTGATGAATGTTTTTTGTTATACACATAATTGTATGCATATAATATGCTGTATTACCACTCTTCTGTAATGAAGAGTCAGATTTTCTGAGGTAATACATTTATAGCTTAACAGTACGAAAAAGCAATGTATCGATTACTTTAAATTCACAGCAGAATTCTCCCCTGTGAGTAATTGTATATTCTGATGTTCTTCCAGTCCTACATCCCTCTCCAGAGCTCCCATGAATTTTTAATCGCCTTCTAACTCAGTGATGCCAGAATCACTTTTCATCATCAGATCCACTGAGCTGAATTCCAATGATCTCCTCAAAACAAAGTATCAAAATATATTTCTGAGATTGATTGCTTCACAAGTTATGAGCTATAATAAAAGAACATTAAATTTCATTAATCCCCACACTCTTCTTCAAGGGTTTTGAAACAATATTTCCTCTGATTGTTTCAAATGCTTGGGATTATAGCAAGGTGGGAAAATAAAAGCCCTTTCCATATCAAAACTGATCCTTTGGAAAAATTCTTTCTATGAAACCCATAATTTTTCATATGTTCTTTCTCTGTATAAGTATTTCGCTAAAACTGTAGAGAAAGGTTTCTATACATGGCATGATTTTGTTCCCTCTCTGATCAGTGTCATTTTTTGCTGGTCATAACCTTTCATTTATTATTTAGTTACGCTGATTTTTCTCCCCCATTTTTTGTTGAATCTTTAGAACTGTATTATATGTATGTTTTATGTTAATGCACCATGTCCATAAACCTTTTCTATTTTCAGATAAACTTCATTGTTGTTTTCTTCACTGTTGCATTGCTTGCTCCTTCTTCATGGAAGGCACACAACTTCACTGGACCCAGCTTGACTGGTAAGTTCATGCTTCTCTTTTACCATAAAGGGAAGCCACTTGCTGCCCATCTCTGGTGCCAAGTAGCGTAGTCCCTCGATGCCGGCTCATGGCAGCTGACCAGCACAGGATACAGGAGCAGCTGGTCCTGGTTCCTCCTCTCTGTGCTGCAAACTAGACCGTGTGTACACCAAAATGTGTACATAACACAAGCAGTAGGAAGAAAATGTCGTACACTGAACATCTACATTGCAAGATACCTGCTCTCACAAACAGACTAAAAGCCCTTTCCTCCTTTTTTTTTTTTTTTCTTGGTTTTCTCCAGAAATGGCCAGTTGAAGATATTCTCTCTACGTGTATCAAGAAAAAACAACACACTGCTCTCTACTGAATTACACCATAAACGAGAATAAAACCAGAAACAAATCCCAACATTGCTTCAACTTCGACATTTCTGGAGACATTTTTATTAGAGCTACAGCTAATGAACAAATTTTTGGGTATGGAGCAGTGGACCCTGAAAGCATGGTCTGACCAGATGGGTACAAGCATACAGACAAATAAATAATTCATAATAAATGAGGCTTCACGGCCCCTGCAGGAAATGAGTGACAGATCTCATGCTCAGAGCATTAACATGACATGAATTCAAAAGGCTTGAAATTTATGTGGACCGTTAACACTGCACACATGTGCACAAACACATGCAATTTCTTAATCAGTCCTGGCTCTGTTTTCATGTACCAGCCCCAGGTCAGAAAGGGTGAATGGTTCCAATCAATATCCAGTTGTTAGAGTAACAGCCATGTCAGTTCTGGATGGCTGAGTGGGTGAAAACATGTTTGTTCTACTTAATGTGACACAGTCCCGTCAAATTAACAACCACGACGGCAGAAGCAGGCTTGCTTAATGGGCTGAAGTCGGTTCCACAGAGAATTTACTATCAACACTCACCCAATAGATCTGAAACCTCATTACTAGAGGTTTATTTGCAGATAATAACTGAAGGCACACTTTATGTACATAGGCGTTGTCTGATTTTAAAGATACAGTGTGCTATGCTACTTAGTAAACAGATTGTCTTTAAATTGACATAACCTCAAGACAACATAACATCTGTGCGTTATGGGGGTAGTAGAGTTATTTAGCCGAGCCCCTGCTCGATTAACTACAATAGGTACTAGCCTTGTAAACACAAAGAATTTCTTTTTCCTGCTGTGCACAACAGTAACTGTACAGGATATCCTAGAAAGCTGACCCCCAACATGCGAGCCCTAATCCAGGTCTGAACCCACATTCTCACTCCCCTGTGCATTGCCAGAATGGAGTAACTGGGAACAGTCAAAAGTCTGCTTCAGTCTGGACCAGCTCTTTGCCGTGGACATGCAGAACTTCTTGCTACACAGCGGGAAAACTCTGGTAATCAAATTACTAGATTCTCTTCTTTTTTCCACCCCTGTGAGAATGATGTCTAGTGGTAACAGACAGCAGAATCAATCACAATCATTTAGAAACACTCCTTTTAATCAGGTATGGCTGGAATTTGTCTTACTTGCTAGTGCTTGATGTTCAGATATGGGAGAATAAATTTTATTTAGCTTCTCAGTTAATCTACTTGTACACAGAAAAGGATTTTTCTTTACCTGACACCTAAGTGGTGGATAGACCATGGAAAGGAATTTTATACTTAAACAGTACTACAGTCTATATTTTATTAAAAGTATTTTTACCAGTAGTTGGCATAGGATGAATAGTTTTCTGTTTCCCAAGTATTATTTTTCACATGGAAAGCGGTGTGTCGTTGCAGTGGCATGTAGCAGGGTTGGCAGGAGGACCTTGCAGTGCTAAAGGAGCCCATGGCCATGATCTCAGCACAACCGCAGTGCAGGCTGTACGGTGTCAGCAGAAATGAGTTCTGCTGCCAGAAGGGTGTGGGGATGCAGCCCAGATATGTCTGCTATGTAAAAGAGAGATGAAGAAGAAAGACAGAGCTGTAGGAGCAAGTTTACCTCTCCTATGGGAATGTCAAAGTGAAGATGGCAACTGATGCTTGGGGGGGGCTGGCTCTTTTCTTGCCCAGAGGGTACCACAGCCAGCCTGGCTTTCTAGTGCTCCGAGCATTTTCCTCCCCTTGGCTCTCTTCTGCCACAGCCAAACGTTTCCTTTGCCTTCACGTAGAACTAACCCTGAGCATTCCCTTGTGCGAAGGACAATTTTACATAGCTCATAGCCTTGACCATTCCTGGTTGATTTCCACTGGGAAATCAAAATTCAGCAGATTGCAAGATTAATTCCCTGACACATTTCAAAAACCACACTGTTAACTACAGAAAGGCTTAGAAATTCATATGGGAAATCTTAATCTTAGTGTACCTCCACCTGACATTGCTCTCTGTAATTCTCATTTTTACTTGTAAAAATTGTAGATTTAATTAGAAATCCAACACTAAAAAAATCAACCAAAATGAAAGTTTAACAGAATAATTAGTTTATGCAAGGATCTAATAAAGGAAAATGTTAGGCCCACATATTAAATTCCCCTGTAAATAGGTTTGAAGGAAGCGTTTCATCAAAGTTATTCAAAAGAAAACCACCCAAAGTGTTCCACATAAAAAATTATTTTCAGGATTTTTTATTGTTATTATTCTACCAAAAAGATCTGCTTTCCACAGAGAGCTCCAAATTTTAACTGAAAAACTTAGGTGCTTGAAAACTGAAGTATTTTGGCTGCAGCTGAACAACTTTGATTAGGAGATGCTGCTACCTGAGAATTATAGGATTTGGAGTGCAGATGTCCGTTTTGTGCAGGTGTGACAAGGATGAGACAGAAAGACACAGATCACAGTCACTTGGTGGTCTCTGTGCTTAGCTAGGAAGAACAGAGATATGACCAAAGGTCCTCTAAGAGGTCTATGGTTATTCCAATTTCTTTATATATGGGAACAAACCTGCTAAATAAGCTTGCAATGTATGCTAAAGTAGGTGTATTTCTGAAATCTCACAAAATTTAGTGTAGGAAAGCTAAGGTTTGGAAAGGTTTAATGCACCTGTGTCTCACTTATATAGTTTGTATTTCCATCACAGAATTTGCTTAAAATACAATTTTCTATAATAAAACAAATTAATCGATTTGACCAATCAGTCAAATTAATAAATCAAAGCTTTGTCAGCATCCTGAATTCACACCTAACAACAGTTAGTGAAGAAAAGCAAATAAAGCTTTATTTAATTTAATCATTTTGACATTTGGCAGAACTCTCTAAGGATTTTTCTTTAAATTTTTGCTGTTAAAAGTTCTCATACCTCCTAAATCCCAATGTAATTATCTCTCTGCTTGTGAAACCTTAGAAGACTTACTTGAGTCTCTTTTATTCAATTTATATTTGCCTTTGAGATTTTCAGAAACACGCCTCCACTATCTGTCTGCTGGGGAGCTATCAATATTGCATTCAAATAAAAGTCAGCCAGGAAAAAAAGACAAAGAAAGAAAAAAAAGCACCTTAATCTCTCAGATTTGGGACTTATTGCATGAACATATGGAGGTGGGCACAGTTCATGTCTGCATTTTAGAGTTAGCTTTCATCGTTGAAATGTAATCCACATCCAACCATTTGCAGCTTTATGTGTCTCATGCTAAATCGCCAATTAATCAGGAAGTCTTTTATGTGAATTTAAAATTTAGGAAGGTGAACAGGGAAGAATGTAACAGACTTGGGGCAAAATCATGATCTCAGTCAGATTTTGTTCCTGACTTGGGTAGAAATGGAATCTTATCCATCTGCTCTGCCATTTTCTCTTCCTGTGGTGTCAGCTGCATCCCTTGCCAGCCATCATGGCAATGCCAGCCCATGATCAGAAACTGTTGAATTAAACAGAGAGTTTCAAATGGTTTAGCCAACAGGTAAAAAAACCCCAACACTTTGGGATTTCATCATTAAAATCTATGATGAAGTGCAAAGTGTTATGAAATAGGCTGGGAGAGTGTCTATTTCAGAGACAAGTGAGCAAAATATCTTGCTATTCTGTGACATGTGTCAGTCAAAATCAGGACTTTTTAAAGAGATGACAGATACTTGGATACCTCTGCCTGGTAATAAAATCCTCTAAATCTATCAGTGCCAACAAATCAGCTAGAAACAAGACAGAATCATATCACCTTCTCCTTAAAAAGAAGGCATAGGGAAGAGTATAAGAAAAGAGATAAGGATTAGAGAATATAGTCAGTAATTTTGCATATTTTCCTTTTCATTTTAGGAAAATATTCTCTCATGATATATCTAAACTGATATATTCATACTGTGGTTGGCTGCATCATGAAGAGTATTGCTGCAGATCAAAGGAGGTGATTCTCGCCCTCTGCTCAGCACTGGTGAGACAACTGGAGTGCTGGGTCCAGTTCTGGACTCCCCAGTACAAAAGAGACATGGACATAACTGGTGTGAGTTCAGTGAAGGGGCACAAACATGGCTAAGGGATTAAAGCATCGGTAACACAACAACAAAAGCTGTGAGAGCTGGGATTGTCTAGGCTGAGGAAGGTTTTTGGAGGATTTCATCAGTATGTGTAAGTGCTGGGGCAGGGGAGAAAGAAGACGGAGACAGATGATTCTTGGTAGTGCCCAGTGACAAGAGAAGAGGCAACAGAAAGAAATCAAATGCCACTTAAACTTAAAAAGAAACCTTTTTTACTTTGAGGGTGGTCAAACACTGGAAGAGGTTGCCCAGCAAGGTTGTGGGATATCTCCATCATTGGAGATATTCAAAATCCAGCTGGACAAGTTCCTGCTGTAGAGAGGGGTTGGGCCAGATGATTTCCAGTGGTCCCTCCCCCCTCAGCCATTCAGTGACTTTGTGATTTTGTAGGGTAAGCATTTAGAACCATCTTTCTGTATGACTGCTATTGCAGGAGGAGGCTTGGGCTAGACATAGACTGCACTGTGCTCAGGCTGGGTCCTGGATTTAGATGATCCTGGGTTCAGAATCTCCCATCCCTTGAAGAACTTGTCTGCTCCTTAACTAGATGGAGAGACAGAAACACCCGATGTGCAGAGAATGTTAAAGAAACTCCTGGTGTGCAGAGGATGTTAAAGCAGCATAAAAGAAAGTTGGATTAGGTGAAACGGGCAGAGGTTATTTGTAGAGTATCACTGACACATTTCTGAAAGTAACCACCAGTCTAGAAGACCTAGGAAGCACATTAACCTAGTTTAATTTTAATACAGAAAAGAACAGCCATTGGTTCTTATTTACAATGTATCAGGTTATAATTGGTTAGTTATTTCTTCTTTCATATGTCTTTCTAAGGGCTGGCTTCTCCTCTTGGCTGCTTCATATCGAAATATGGTTCTAAACGTCGCAGCTGTTAAGTGCAGAGAGCACAGGTGTGTATCACTTTCAGCAGTCACATCGGACAGTTTTCCTGCCCGTAATACGTGGATTCATTGAAGGTTGGCAGGAGATTGAAAGGGGAAATGGAGGCTGTACATATGTGAAAAAGGGTACTCAGAACAGACATCTGCCATCCCGACATAGATGTACAGCATCGGAGAAAAACAAGACAATGCAACGTTTCTTAGGAACTCTGTGCTTAATACAAGGAGCTCTTAAGAACCCCATCTTAGACTCTGAATGTAAAGTGTTTTCTCAAAAAAACCCACTTTTTGCCTTCCCTAACATCACAACTTATCCCTTTGAGACATGAAAAGCAAGGGCTGTAGCCAAGCAACAAATAATCTTTAGGACTCCTTCTCTCTTCAAAGCAAAACGCAGCCTCAACCCACACCACCCCATCCTTTCTCGACAATGTAGGCAACACACAGCACAGCTTGTATACAAACAAGGAAAAGCTTTTGTGTTTCTTTCTTTCTCCAAAATAAACAAGATTTATGAATTTATGATTAGTTTAAGCTTTTTTAATGTATCTAGAAATCCTCCTTTCATCAGAATGTAACAAGGCTGAAAAGTGAACTGCTAGAAAACACAGTCTGCTCCTCAGACAATCACAGACAAAACTTCTGTGCAGATTCATGTATGATTTCCCTGTGCAGTAATCCTAGACCTGGACAATGAATTGAGTTGCTGGTTTACTAGAAAAAAGTAAGTTTTAATACAAATTAAAAAGATTAGATTCTCTAAAGAGAAAAAACTCCTCACACAGTGAAACTAAGTTTTAGATTTAAAGTCAATTAACTAACTGAAATAAGAAGACAAGATGGTATATCTTCAGAAAATCAGGTTCTTTCCTCCTTATTTTTTTCTCCCTCTTTGGCTAAAAGAGCTGAACAAAACTACATACAAAGACACAAACCATTTCCAAATGTCCATTTGTCATTAAAAGAGATTAAATTTGCCCTCATGCAGTCGTACTCTTGCAGGAATGCTTTGTTTTCCTAGTGGGCTCTAGTACTGGCACTGTCTTAAAAAAAAAAAAAGTCTCACAGAAATGGTTTCAGGGAGGTTATGGAGCATTTGCTGTTACGCCTTGGCTTACCAAACCAAACCACAAGCTATTCCCCATGTAGCTGTCTGCCCTAAGCCATTAGCTCTGCTGGCAAGACATGTTCCTCCCCCCTCCCCTTCACTCCCTTCTGATTAGAAGAACTTAATAACACAACTAGTGCAGAAAAAGATGGCCATCAAGAAAACGTGGTTTTAGCAAATGCTGCCACCTTGCAGCGGATGCATGAGCACGTTGCCCACCTCCTCTTGCCTCAGCATCCTTACTTGGAACTTGGAGGATGATAGACATCCAAATTGCAAATGGGATTAATAACTGTTGATGAAAAAATGAGCTGCATATATATAAAACTGTGTCTTTAACAACAGCTGTCAACAGGCTAGATGAGGGTGTTCTTTACAGTCCAAGCCCTCCTGCCGTATACGAAGAGGAGAACGCTGCAAACAGAGAAACTAGTACGGACACTTGTTGGTAGCAGTATGTAAGTGCATTTTGCCAGTAGCAAGGCTCTATGCAGAAAAATAAATAGCTAAACCACCCAAACAGCATTTTAATATTTTTTCCATGTGCAAAAAAAGCTGCTATTTAATTTTCAAATCATCTTTAAGTGGAAGAAAGGTAGGAGGAAAAGAAGGGAGGAAAGATTCACTTAATACCAATTTGCATAATAACTAGCTTTGTTTATAGCAGGCTGACTCTCATATGGGTATAAAATAGCAACTGCTTCCAAAGCAGCACATCCTTATAAATTAACAAATTCATGCAGCTATAAAAAAAAAACATGTAACCGTTAGGTAGCTCACACACTAGAAGCATTTTTTTTCCACCTCGGTTGCTGAAACACTTAGGTTGCTTGACTATGTTGTGACATTCACTGCTATACAATAAAGTGAGAAAGGATGTAATTCTGTTAACGAATGATCAATACAGCCTGCATTAGATTTGACTCAACAGTTTGCCATAATAACTTTATCAGTCACTGAGTGCCATCTTTCTTCTTCCAGAATTTAGGTGCAAGTTACACTGTATGTCACAACATATTCAGTAGGTAATTATAACAGGAACATTAAAAAACCCAACCCACCCAAGATGAATGTGTTATTCTCAGGGTTTCAGTAGAGTCAAATAAACGTTGTTAGGAGAAATCTAGCATGAAAGGCATTTTTTCTTACTTAAATTCTCTCCCAAAGGACTGACATAACTTTTCATTACAAGTGAGTAGAGACGATGTGATGAATGACAAGCCAACAACTTAATTTAACTAGAGATGTAAGGTTGTTATTGTCAGATATGCAATTTTACCGAAGTCACATCCAACCCACACATTATCTCAGATAATCACTTGTAAGATGTCTCAGGTGAAATATCTCTTAACCTTCAGAGATAAGAGTAAATTACATCTAATGTATACTGCTCTAGATTTTTGCAGGGCAGATTCCACAAGGCGTAACCTGTTTGTATTGTGTTTCAATCAATTTAAATTGATTTTATGAAAGCTGTGTGGCAAGCTGTTGGTATATAGCAGTTCTCTGTGATTAGATATATTCTACCCTGGTAAGGCTTATTTTCCTTTTGTCTTTTTCTAACATTTTGCAATCAGGAAATAATTCATGGTGAACAATTTTCTTAAATTTAGGCGATGCACACAGAACCTACATAAAGGCACAAGAGTCTGTCTTTTGGGACCGAGCAGGAGAACTGGGGCATAAACACATATTTTTTGCAGCAAATTTGTTCACAGACCTGTGCACTCATTATTTGAAAGTCCAGACTCTTTGATGTACTTTCCTATGATCATCTAAAAGTACAACATTAAAAAAAAAATTATGAGACTGTTAGGGGTAATTATAACTGTTCATCAAAAGAAATCGTTCCTGTCCCTCACGTAGATGTGTATAACTTCAGAATGCAGCCAGGACTTTAAAAACCTGTGTAGCTTTGCCTAGGTATATGCTCATGTCAAAGGGGTGCTTAAGGATTTTGTAGACGGACTTGTGCTAGCTTTGAACTAGCTGCTCTAAGCACACGTGGCAATGAGGTTGAGGAAGCGCTGAACACAAAATACGTTGCAGCTCTATGTAAATACGTGATTAGCCCATGTTTGGTTGTGTGTGTGGTAGGATCTTGCTACCAGGACTCAATCCAGACCATCTGAAATTGTTGACTGTCATGTGAGCATGCTCTTTAGAATTAGTCAGAGGAATGCAGCAGATTTGTGAGAATAAAGGAGGCAGAGAACGTGAGTAATTTTTCACACTCCCTAATGAGGGGGCTTTTTTTGGATGGTAAAATACAACTTAGACTAGAAGGCAGCAATTTTATCTGATTGCTGTGGTTTCCCCTGCCTTCGCTGCCTTAGGTGGTATCTGTGGGAGCTGGCATTGAGTCATTCTCTAGGCTGTAACAAGAAGAGGAATTATTCAAAGTTCTTTTGCATGACTAATAAAGCAGGAAAAGGCCATTAGTGCAATTAGTGTCCATTAATATAATTACGCTTACAAAAGGCTCCATAAAATAATTAGAAAACAATGTTGTAGGAGATCTTTGGCCCAAAATGTTATCTTTAGCTATGTACATGTATACACTCCAAAATCTCCATCTGGTAACCGCAACAGAAGCTTTTTACCCAGATTCTGGCAGAAGGTATTGCCTGCTTGAACTTAACTATCAGGAGATGTAGTTAGTGAGTTTACCGACCAAACTAACATTCATTCACATTACCTTTTTTATAAGCAAGAATGATATGCAGTGATTGCAGTCTAAATAAGCTTATAGGCTATTAAAGAGCGGACGCATGTTATCGCTGTTCTCCGAGTAAGGTAAGTCAGTTTGAAAATCAGCTGTCAGTACTCGAGCACCAGAAGAGAAACGAGTATCCTAAAGAGAGAGAAAAGAGGGCCTCAGCACTAATTCCCTACTTCTGGGTCCAAGCATGGGGAGGAAAGTACCTGTGTAGACGGGCCGACGGGGAGAGGACTGGAAGAGGGGAACAGCTCTTGGAATAAAATGGAAACTCATCCTCAGCTTGTTAATATTCCATACTATCTTTTTTTTTTTTTGCTTTGCTCATGGAGTTCATTTTGACAGTATGAAGATGACTAATATGTATCCTTCTTAAGTGTAACAGATGGTACAGATTTTCTGTAAGGTGTCTTAAAAAGATGATACAGTGATACTGAAAATAAGATGACTAAATGTTTTGGGACTCAAATCACCAGACAATGTTCTCCACAGGAGTCAAAACATAGGAAAATTCAGAAGCAATACCTGCATTTTGTCAGTAGATACTTACTCTCATACAAGATCCTATGCCTTTTTAAGGCAATATAGATATGAAGAATAACACAGTTCTTTAGGTCACACTTGGTTCTAGTGAAGAAGAAGCTGCACACAGAGAAATGCGGGGGATGCCTGTCACTGGTTATACAGTACCGAGAGCACTGAAAGCCTCTTGCCTTCTAAGAAGGCACATGGACATATATCTTAGAAACTACAGAATCATTATGTTCTCAGTGGTTAGACAAGATATGAGACGCCTGAACTCTGCGTACAGCATGGAACTGTTTGAAGAACTCTAAAAAGGAGATATATTTCCCGTCAAACAAGCAGACAGAAAAATAATTCATGACATACAGCTACATGAATTTTGACTTATGTGAAATGATTGCTACGTTGCTCAAAAAAAATCTAACAAATACTGCAAAAACAATGAATACCTGATCCATAAATCCCCAATCTGAATCTCACTAGGTACTTTTTTTTTTTTTGGCAGATCCTGATTCATTATTCATAATTGCATGAAACTGATCGTCTGGCTAATCAAGAGCCGGTTTATGAATCATGAAAGGTAAATGTATTTTCAGTATTCTAATTTTCATTCACCCATCCACTCACCAAAAAAAAAAAAAAAGGGATAGACACTCATTGTTTGGTATTGTCTCTTATTTCTCCAGTTTTGAAAAAGACAGTCACTTGAGTGAAGGAACAAAAAGTTTTACATTACCACTTCTATACCACTAATAACATGTGGTCAAAGAGCAGATTCTTACAAGCTGCAAATCAAATTTATTCCATGTATATAATAATTGCCAGGATGTGCACAATGAGAAAAATTTACAAACAATAAACTAAACACTTCTTGCAGGTAGTATCTGTATCTGGTAACTACTAGCAGGTGAGAGTCCATAGGAGTTGAAATCAATTCACAGAAGATGTATTTAAAAAACAAACAGGCTAAGATGACAGGAGGTATTATTCCCAATTAATAATTCAAAGAGATGTACTTGAAACCAACATTCAGAACAAAAAACCACACCAAGTGTTGCACTGATTGCCTTAGATGCTCTGCCTAAGGGTAAAACCTGCCACCAGCGACGGTCAGCTGGAGAAATTTAAGGAGCAATATAAGAACAGAATGCACAGAGAAAATCCACTCAGGAGCTTTTCAAACAATACAGAGGAATACTGTGCAGAACTGCTGTGATGATATATTCTTATTTACACAAGATTAGGACCTAGTCCAGCCTGAAACAATCAGTTGTCAAAAGTGGAGAAATGCAGCAGTGTTCTGCTGTTCATATTTCTACTCCAAATTGCATAAAGTTTTCTTAATATAAAACCAACCAAACATACAAAACAAACCCAAAAACTGTTTCCCCAAAGTACAAGGAGCCAATAAAGTTTTGAAAGCTCTTGCAGTGCTTTGACAAAGAATGGAAAAAAATATTTCTTCTCTTTTTAAGCATACTTCAACAGCGAAGTTGCTAACTCAAAATGTCATGGCTATGGTGCTCTCAGGCCCTTTAGGAACCTTAAAGCAAAGTGGGAGAATGCGTACCCTCTGGTTCTTGCCACCAGCATTCATGATACTGGACCAACAAGAGATATCATGTTCAAATGAACAATTTTCTGCAGGCTGAGAAGATTTTGAAAGTCAATGCCATTGGCAAATGTTCCTACCAACTCCTCTTCAATGCCCTGTAGCAAACACAAGCAGAACAGGAACACTACGTTGTGTCTTGGAAAACACAGAACTTGGACAAACAGCTGCCCAGCCGCTGCCCGGAGCGATTGCACACAGAAAGATTAGATGCCGTGTTGGGTGGTGCACAGAGACAGCAACAGAAACTGGAGCAGCCGTGGCCACTCTGCGTGTTCACGGCATTCTGTTATTCGGGTCGTCTGCCAAGCGTAGGAATAACCTTTAAGGCCAACACAATTAAACCATTTCTTGGAAAGCGTTGCTGTGGTTTGCTGTAGTAAGCCAAGTTTAGACTGTATCTGCGCTGCGTTTGTGAGCACATGTGTTGTAGTAATCTTTCAGGGTAATGCATTGGCAGCAGTGGGAGACATTTTATTTTTACAATTGCTGGTGCAGTAGAGGCATATTCGTCTGCACTTAAATATACTTTATGGTTATTCACATTAGGGGCAAATTTTCAAAGAGCTGCTAAGGTTTTTGGCCAGGTATACCACTGCTTTTATTGGGAACTGCATGTGTTAAACTGAGCAATGTGCTTTGAAAAACACACATATGCTTTCTTCCTCTGAACATTCAGGAATGTCTGATTTTTTTCCTCTAAATTGTTAAGGCAGTTAGTATGACTGACAGTTTGAAAGATGTGCTGGGAGAACTTTGATTCTCTGGTACAACTGGGAAAAGCTCTGTGCCACCTGAGGATCCTCTCCAGCCCGGAGAATCCTCCTGTGGTGGGGTTTGGAGGCTGCTTGGTGCTGCTGAAGCACTGCAAAGCAGTCCAAAGGGTCAAAGCACCAGGTCCAGCTGTAATGGTTGAGGAGAGATGTTCAAGACTGACATGGTACCCTTTCCCTCCCCTCTCTCCAAGTATGCTGTCTTCCCCTAAAACAGACATGTTTTTCTTTTAGAGCATTTTCCTTTCTAATTTGTAGGCTTGAGAAGAGGTCTAGGCTTCCAAGCTGGACAGCCCACCATCACCCAAACAAGAGTATATATTTCATGCAGGCCCTTTGGTGCTCCTGTTGGCTTCGGTCCTGCAGAAACCCTGTCAGCTCCAATATCCTGTCAGTTCACAGAGGGAGAGCCAGCCAGAGACACAGAGGGATGGAGCAGGGACTGCATCCTCTTGAACCACATATGGCAAAACACCAGCCACCACAAGTTCAGAATCCTTATTGTGCTGCCCAACAGCCACACATTTCTCTGATTGTGGGCACGTTTTGTGTAAAAGGAATATCAGATCTTGTAACTGTTCCTACAACAGTGATTTGAAATTTTCTTAATGTATAACAATCATAAAAGCAATAAAAGTGTAATGAATGTTATTATTTCAGTCTGTAATGAAATGCACATTTTGCAATCTGGAATTCAAATTGTCCTCCTTGAGACATAAAAATCTACTTAAGACACAAAAAGTGCTGGCTAGAAGATGTTTAAAATGTATTTTTATACTTTTTGAAATAAAGTGCTCGTTACTTGAAATATTAAGACAACAGTTGTGCTTGCAGAAAAAGGGAGGCAGTCACAATACACCATCTGAGGTGCTAACTCAGTGTGTTAATTACTGTTTAACATGGATACAGATGCTGCTCCAGGCAATTTTCATCCAGCATTTGGAGGAAAAGTTCAGTTTTAATCATAATCAAATAAGGTATTATATAAAACTGCTCTACAGCAACTGCACACTACACTCAGTACACATGCCGGTGCTCTTTCTAAAAATGGATTAGGACATGTGTAAGAATCTACTAGGCTTAGAAAATTACTTTTCTTACCAAAACCTAATATAGCAGCAGATTGTGAGCTGGCTCTAAAGAAGCCGCAGACAAGTCAGTGCCCTTTTTTCCAGTCTTGCCTTTTGATATGAATTGAGATTTTATCCAGCTAAGGAGAGGGTGGAGCAAAGAGTATTCTCTCAACAAAGATTTGGATTAATGGAAAGACAGAAGAAATTAATGATATTGGTTTCCAGCTCAGAAAATATGCCAATCTGAGGAGTTTTTGAAAGCTCTCTAGGAAAGCAGAATAAATTATTTTTTCTTCTCTGAAAAGAAAGGGAAAATTGAAAACTACTTTGGCAGTCACCTGCAAAGGCCATTATTTCAATACCGAAAGACTAAAATAGTTTTATTTACTGATCCATGAGCCATTTCAAATATTTTTTTTTCTGTTAAGGTAGTGGAGGTACACATAATTAAGCTCAAAGCAGGGCACACAGACAGAAGAAGCAGTTAAAGATTTTTGAAGTCTGCATTTGTAATATAATCATACGATACTAACATTTTGGATATTTTCACTCAGCCTGTAAAAACAGCATCCATATAACTGTTATGCCATATGATACAAAGTACCCATATGTACTCATCTGAAGGATTAGGCAATTTGTTTTTATGCTCTTGGCATATTTTAAATTAGCACTTACCCATTAAGAACTAAAAATAAGGTAAGTTGTTCTTTGTAAGCTTATCAAGATGCTGAGAGTGGATTTTGACAAACTTTCTGCTCTTATTCTGTTAAGAGTCTCAAACAAAAGGTAGTACTTTTCCATAGCTTAAGAACACAAATTCTATAAAGTTGTAGAGTAGGTTTGTTGCTGGAAAGCCAGATGATAGTGCTGAAAATATCAATAGCCAGCAATTTCATATAGCTAGACTACTAAAAAAAATAAATGGACATAATCCTATTACAAAAAAGCATTGCTTTAAAGAAATATCACAGATTTCAAAAGACCATAGAACTGTATTCAGGGGAAAAAGACACCACCTTTCTCAAGCAGCAGAAGTTGCTGGCACTAGATGTGATCTATGATCTAGTCTTGAGAAGGCAGCAGCAGCAGCAAAAGATAAATTGCCACAACCTGGAAGAAACCATTCTTTCCCCTCTCCGACTGGCATCTCTCTCCTGCACTCCTAACAACAGAATTGTCAGCTGCCATGATCAGTATCTGAGCTTTATACATCTCTCTGCCTTCCTAAATATACAGTTCATTATACAGAACAATAAAACTTGCACCATGTCATATATATTTCTGAGCAACTTAAACCCCTATCTTCTCAACAAAGGCAGGTTAAGGTCAATTAGGTTCATTTGTGGTCTCTGGAGACAGAAAGACGTGTTGTGGTAAAACTGTTTCAGCTGAAACTTTGAAGGAGGCTGGGAAGGTGACTGGTAGAGTTGAATGCCTTCAACAAATTTTGAAAATCCCTGTCTATTTAAGGAACTACTTTATTTAAAGAGTTACGTTATTCTGAGATATATATCAGAACCTGACAGCATAAGGGATTCACAGGCATGGTTTTCATGTGGCTTTATTTCAAGGTAAACTTTTTTTTCCCCTGAACCGTTCCTTTTTAGATGCATTTTTGTATGCCTGATGGGTTTTTTTATGCTTTTGAATTTCTACACAGCACTGCATGATTTGTTAATTCAAGATTTGTTTCTGTGATTTCTCTCATTCCGAGTTCCTTATTCATGTAGGCAGTGCTTCCTGGGAGCTGCATGGCAGTATCCCGTCACCTCCCTGTGACATCTGCTTCTGTTCCCCACCCATACACAGCAACAAAAGGTTCTGCCTGTTTCTTCACCTTGATCTCTTCTATGGAGCGCTGCAGCACTTGAGGGGCTCGAGCTGCGCTCTGTGCAGCAGAGAAACAAAGCCTGTTTTCTTCCAGGAACAGGCTATTGTTGAGATGAAGAGGTAAGGATGTGACAGTACCTTTCATTTGCTGCAAAGATATTGTTGCTTCCCTCAAAACACTGAAGGGCTTTTCTAAGCAACTGTGGATAGAGCGTTCTGGGCCAGGATGTTGAATATCAAAATTGTCTGCCAGGATATAGAACATAAGAATTGGTTGAGTGTATGACTAATAGCAAAACATTTTCTTTGGTTGTGGGTTTGTTGTTTTTTTGGGGTTTTTTTGAGAAAGAATTTTTTGTGAGAAGTATTTATTATACAAAGAAAGCCAGCACTTTACTATGGTAATGTATATTGTCACATACCATTTCACAATAGCTACAGCATTGTGTTTTAAACTTCCAGATATACTCCACACCCAAACAATGACTCAAATCGCCTATAATTATGACATACCTGCAATAATAAAGCAACTGGATGTAAATAAATAAAATGGAGGCTGTAAACGCAGCTTCAGGCTGAATGGTCTTGTCATATTTCATCCACTCATTTTAATTCAATACTAAGCAAAGCACGGCTGTGTTTACCTTTGTCTGATCTTTAATTCTCTCAATTTATGTGGAATCATGCACAGATGCTCTGGAAAACAGCCTGGAAAAGCCTGGCATTTTAATTGATCCCAGAGCCTCTTTCCTCACAGTCCCTGCTGCTACGAGGTCTGCTACTTGCTCCAAAGGGGCTGCACGGTTGCCTAGCCACGGCGAGCGGCCGGTCAAGGTGGAGAAATCCAGGGGAGGAAGTAACCAATCAATTTTTTAATTTCCCTGTGTAAACAGCAGCAAATCAGAACGGATTTTGAAATCTCATTAGTGGAAAGTGAGACGCATTGTGTGCATTTTAACATATGTATTAACTGTATGCAGTGGCTTGCAGCCAGAATTTATAAGCCATTGGGTATGTTTCACAAAGCTTGTTTCAGAAAACCATCTGAATATGTCATTTAAAATGCTGAATGTTTTAAGGGGAAAAAAATTTTTACTCCTCTATCACTACTATATTATTACTTTTAATGTTTTCTTACACTGTTAGTTAATCATGTTACAAGAAATATACTTTTCTTTATACCTGAAAAGCTAAATACTGGCAGAATTAGGAGGATGATATGCAGAACCAAATCCTTGTGTCAGTACAAAAGGAAGAACTACGGGCTTGTCCCTGAAGATCTTCAATTAGTGTTGTCTTGGCATACGAGTAAAGATGAGTGCAAATTTATCAGTGTCATATTTGCAAGTCAGTGAGTTATGTGACCCCTCTGCACCTTCCTGCACAGCAGGATGGTTTTGGATTGTTTCTAGGTGTCTAACAGAGGTTTTCTAGGAGGCTTGCTCTTCTGTATCATTACGGATAAGAGATTTTTTCAAGGTATTCCATGCTTCCTGCTGTATCACTCCAGTAACTTCCACGGAGAAAGGATCAATGGTCATTTGAATACACGGACTCGTTGCTAGTTTCTATAAGAACATACATACTCCATGCCACTAGCATGCTGCTTGTGCCTTAGAGATCCCTACTGCCTTAGCATAGCTCAAAGTTTTAAACCAGGTAACGAAGAGTCTTTCTTACATATACCACACAAAATATCTGACTTTACCATGAAACAATATAAGAATTGGTTGTAGGGATATATACATGGCATTTGAAACCTATAATGCATACCACAAGTTATTTACTCCATGAAAAATTAGTTAAAAGCAAGTTACATACATATAGACTGACCTTGCAGGAAAATGGCTTTTGGCTTTGACTCCGCAGTGCTTTTGGAGATAACACTTGCAAGACCTAATCCTCACACTGCATAAACACGAAAGCTATTCACAATGGGAACTAAACCATTCTGGCCACTGATACACACTGTCAGAGCGATACAGATGGGCATCTCAGAACTCTACTGCATTTTAATTTATTTTGGTAATCATAGATACAATGCTCTCCATCACAATTTTTTGAATGCTGGGAGTCATGTTTGTGAACTTCTTAATGAAGTGTCCCCACAAACATTAGAAGCAGACATTGTTTGAAGGCTGGTGATAGGAAAAGATGACTGGAGAAAAGGCCAGAGCAAACTTTTCTGAACCACTAAAAATACCATCCCTCTTTCCTTACCCCAGTCAAGCTCACATGCTTATTGTAGTTTCTCCAATGATTTCACTTCACACTCCATCACAAACCTGAACGCAGATGTCTCCAGATGAAAAGAAAGCACATAAAAAAATCACTAGTGAGCCAGCAAGAATTCAAACAATTCCAGGACCTGAGTGCCAATGCAAAAGTTGAGATGCAAGGTAAATAATCTGGTTTTGCATAACTAGAAGAAGGTCTGGTTTATTAATATCCAATGCCAGCCAAAAGCTTGAGCTTTCCAAGTACTTCAGAAGTAAGAAGAATAGATTTGATTAAAAAAATACAAGTGAAAGTAATTTTAAAAAATGCTATTCACAGGGTGTGAACTTGAACTGAAGAAAACTTCTTGAAAAATGATGTATTAAAGGCCCCAAACTACTCGTTCATACATATGGGGATTTATACTCATTTAACTGAAAATGAAATTTGTCCCAGAGCTAATAAAGAGTCTGAAAAGCCTTATCTAGAAGAAAAATTAATATTTTAATAGGAGGAACACTGTCTATCCCAGGCTTTGTAAATTGTCTTGGAGTGTGACTGATAAACTGCATTAATCCGCACAGAGTTGTGCACACTTGATTTTTATATAAGAATAGAATGAAATAGCTGTCAGAAATCACGTGACCTTTGAACTTACCAATATGTCTAATACAAATGGGCATTTGTATGCTCAAATTCTAAAAAGTACAGTCATAGATTTGGCAGTGTGAATTATCAGGTGTTTGGTATACACATTCCAAATAATCCCACCTTTAAACCATTAAGTTCTTAAGTAGGGTAGCTGTGCAGCTACAACATTCATTTGAAGAAAAAGTTCCAACACAATGAAATCAAACCCCAACAGCACAACACCTGTGAGCCCCAAATGAATATCATCAGCAATACATGTGGCTTCCCTGAACTTTTATTTTTTTTCTCACCTTGGCAAGTGGAACTAGTTAAAGAAGAGAGTAGAGCTACAAGCCCTGAAAGATTCTGATAAAAGATAAAGCTACTGCTCTATGTGCCTCCTTGGTACCTTTGAACCTACATTTGGTATCCTGAAACTCTAAGACCTTTCGTAGGAATTAGGTATTGGGCCTATTTTGAGGCTGATATTACTTTTATTTTCATTAATTTTCACAAGAAAAAGTGAAATTCAGTCAAATAATACTAGATTTTTTAACGTGTAGAAGATGAAGGGGATTGACAGGTTGTTGGCTGTTTAAAGAGTTGATTCTTTTTTTGTTTTGTTTAGCAAAAATATTTTTCATTGTCTCAGGTCTTTATATAATAAAGTGGATGTTACTTACATGCCAGCAGACAAAATCGGTGAAAGTATCCTCAGTAAACTTCCCCTAGAAGGAAAAAAAAATTATTAAGCATCAGCTATAATCAGCAAAATCCTTTTGTTTACATTATTTAGCTTTGATTCACCCTACACAGGCACTAATTTGATTATAAGGGTCAATGAAATCTTTCTTTATCAAGCATTAACTTAAAAATAGTACTTCTAGAAACACAGATACTTTCCTGTCCTTGTATCTCAGTTATTACTTGGAGACAATAGAGAAAGTGTAGGAAAGGACTCTAAAAGGATCTTTCATTCTCAACAGGCTGTTGTGTCCTTGACTGCTTTGTTCTAGCCTCTATTCAAATTGCCATCTTCGAGACAAAATGGCAGTAATTTTCTCCTGTGGATGAAAATCCAATAGGGAAAAATAGACTTTACTTGTCTATTGTTTAGAAGACCTATGACTTCTAGCATCTTCAATCACTATCAAGTTAAACTAATTTTCAATTTGTAAGTTAAGGGAGAACACTGGGAAAAATATTTGCACTTTGCCTAATAGATTTTCAGGACAATGGAGTTTGCTATTAAAACTAAAATCAAAACTTTTAGGTTGATTTAAAATAAAAGAAGTATCCACACTAGGACTTTTTTGTTGGACAGTATTTCTTTACAATAAATGGAAGAGGAGATAAAAATATCTTTTACTCAGAGATCACATAGATGTCATGGTTCAGACATTTATTTTATCATCTTTCAAATATCACAAAAACCTCTGATATCTTTGATCAGTTCTAAAACTTGTGGTCCAACAACTGGTAAGACTTTTAAAACAGACCTTTCATTTTGAAAGACTGTTTTTTTGGCACGTTCATCTCATTAGGTCTGATGTGTTATAGAGAGCAGTAAAAACAAAAATAATTTTATTAGAAATCAAAACTTTTGCAGCAGTTTGAGGGACTGCATTTTAGAGTTCCTCTAGATTTCTTCTCTCCCCCACAACTCTTCACACCAGTTTCCCCAAATGGATTTTCCACTTCTTTACCTTTTTGTCCCTACTTAAACATTAATTTTCCTCCCATTTCATTGTGCGCAACCAGAGAGGTGAAATAATTGCGGATGTTCCCCTTTTTTCATGGTGGTAAATAGGAGGACTCTTTTCACGCTGACAACACACTCTCAGAAAGCTGGACTTTGCTTCTTTTAGCAGACATTTGCTTTTTAAAACTCTCAGAGGGCCTGACCATATGTTCAGCTCACATTTATACAGCCTGGTTAATTTAACCCATTAGAGTCTCATAACTAGCTTGAGAAAGTACATTTCATAACTATATCAGGCTTGTAAATGTAATTCTATAAAACATAAATAAATTTTCAGTATAGGGACACTCTAGGTTTTTCGTTTAAAATATTTTTTATTTTACAGAAATTGCAAAGTCTCAGGCCAGAAACAAAGAAGAAAACTTTTTAAATCATCTCTCTACCGCTGGAGATCCTTTCCAGCTTTGACATGGTGATGGTGGAAAACTGATGCTCAAAGTACTTCTGTCCATCTTTTTGTAAATGTTACTTTTCTTATAACGATGTATATATTAGTATTTGCAGATCTTCCCAATGGTAGCTTTTCTTGTGCCTTCACCATACCATTTACATGCTCTGGAGCAGCCAGACTCTCGAGAGACAGCAAAAGAAAGTGTCGATTCCTCTCCAGCACTGTGAAAAGCATTTCTTCAGAACAGGGGAAATGATGATAATAAAGCTGTCCTTATTCTGATAATTTTGAGACAAAGTATGTAAGACATTTTGGGCTCCCTTTAGCCAATGGAGAGATGCAAGTACCTGGGCTGGGGAGGATGATGCAGAATGGCCAAGGCAGGTCCCAAGTAGGCTGGATTAAACAGTACAATTCCTTTTGCACAGCTGTCATCATCCCAAAAGTAGGACTCCCCACTTGTGAGCTTACATTGAGGGTGACAGTAGAAATGCATGACAAGGATCTGGTCCTGGCCACTCATACACTCAAGTCCAAATGTTTTAATTACAATGTTGTCTTTTTTTATATATTTAATTGAAAATGTTCTATACTTCACACTTGCATAATTTTTCTTTCTACAACTCCCCCCATGCTACTTTATCTTCTGCCCGTGAGCTCACATATAAAGTTAAATTCTGACCATGACATCATGTTTTGGTTTTATCCTGCAAAAATATAACAGCAACAAAAGCTTCCAATGCAGACTGCCTTTGCTGCACATATTAAGAGAGACTTTTGGACAGAAACAAATTGTTGTCACAAAATGTACTCGAAAGACAGTGTTTCTGCATGTTCGTGCAAATGTCAAACTATGGCATCATTAACATGGTGTAGTGTCCAATAATTCTGTTCTCCCCATGGACAAGGACTGTGCAGAAATAATTACTTGGCTATCACATGCACTTCATCACTTCCAAATTAGATTTTAGTAATCCACCGCTTTATTTCCAGAGTAATCAAATTACTACAATGGAGTTTCCTTCACTTTTTTTTTTAATTTGATATTTATTGCCACAGATGCAAACTGTGAGTTAAGCACAGCTAAGAGAGAAACACAGTTTGGGGAGAAACAGTCGGATAATGTGCTTTAAAACATAAGTGAAAATGATCCTTTAGATCTTCTCTATTTCAGTGTAAATCAATAGTATAAAAAAGAACTAAAACATACACTAGAAAATACTCTGAAGAAATTGAGATTTTGAAAACAAACAACTTCTGATGACACAGGAATTCCTCTTTCACTTTTAACAGTACTCTGAATGTTATAGAATTAATGTTATAGAATGGAATTCTATAGAAAATGTCATTTAGTCACTTTGGAAATCTTTGGGCGACTTCATTTTGCTGCTGTGATAGCACCAGAAAAAAATTAAAACAATTTTTTTTCTGCTAATAAGTAGTTGGCAGGTGAGAATTTGAGCTTTTTGTGGACTCTGGATGAGGTAATTGTTCCACATTTATCAGGTCATGTCTGTTCATCACAGCATTTAATCCAGTGCTTAATTTCAAGCACACAAGTCTCCTGCTACTGAATGAGACCAAAGGAGGTGCTTACATAAAAATTATAAGGGATTTGCTAAAGCAGATTTATTTCAGTACATTTTACATACTCAAGTGTTTTGGTATTTTTGTTCTTTATTTTCTGGACTGAGGATTGGGTCTTGAATCAAACCCATTTAAATTAATACCGTGTCTTGCAGATCTTCATGATCATTACAGCAAGCTGATGATTATTTGTTGTATTTTTTGTTCTTTTCTCTTTTTATAGGTCCTAAGACAATTTTTTAATATGGCAAGGGTAGGTAGGTCTAAAATCCACGGGGATTGTCTATTGGTTATTTCTTCAACCACCACTGATTATATTGGACCTTTAGGCAATTAGGTACCTGGATTTTACTGAAGTCTCTGCATGCCTTTTATGGATAAATTAAGTGCTATAACACTAAAACAAATGCTCTTAGCTCAGGATCAATCACTTTTTAATGAGTCCTGAAAAAGAATAAACAGTGTTTTCACTGATATATTTGCAATTAGAAAGAAAGGTAGGTAGATCAAAATACTACTGTTTAAAAGACACCTGGAATCTAATGATGTATTGTCTAGAAGCAGAGTTCTCTGTCGCCTGCTGCTGTGATATTAATGTATTGAAATATTATTGATTCTTTACCTATGAACGTACAGATAAAAGTATCAAGGTAAAATGAAGTTACAGAAATCAGTATGCTTGATAGACTTATAGCCTGGGTCTTTATTTCTACACTAATCAAAACCTAATGTTTCAAATTAGAAATACAGGCTATTGGTTAGCATGGCAGAACCCATAAATCTCTCTTTCACCACTCTGAAAGTCCAGAATATTTCATACAGATTTGTCTTCAGGGAATCAGTATCCCTAAAGTTTCACGAGTCAGGGTGGGAGAACAACCACAATTCATATTACTCTCCCAGATTTTTTATTGGATTTTCTGTCTACTGGCTTGCACATCCTCCACTACACAAAGGCATTTTCTAAGATCCTTTGGTTTAGGTTCCTTACTAAAGAGGACTTTCAGGCACCCTCAGGGGCACAGCTTGCTCTAGTTCTCATGTGTCATGAGGTGACAGAATGGAGGTTGCAATAGTGTTGTCACCAAGGTCAGCCTTGCAAACAAGGGAAGAGAGCTACTGTTGTGATGAGGATCTGGAGAACCTTTCTGAATAGTATAGAAAAGATACAGGTCCTTTTGAAACATAAGCTCCCTCCCCACAGCATTACCTTTGTGCTAAAGATATTTCTTCTCCCTGACACTGAAAGTAAAACCCTGGCTTCACTAAAATCAATGTAAGTTTTGCTATTGCTAGAAGTGGGGACAGAATTCTGTCACGTGTTCTCTCATTTTCAAGCACAGCTAAGTCAGCACTTCCATTCAAATTGAGCTTGCAGTATTACCACTGCTAAAAAAAACCAGAAGCAAGCAAGCAAAAAGTCCCTACCTGAAATCTGCCCCAACTTTCGGGTCTTTTTAATGATTGTTTCTCATTTTCAGCAATAATCTTATGATCAGATTTTCATCTCTCAACTCAAATGCTGATACAACACATTAGTTGCAATTCTGACTAGGAAGAACTGTCAGAATTGTCTCTAATCATACTTTTGACTTGCTCAACAAAATGCAGTGTTACAAACTCAAAACCTCAAAACATCTGTTGGCAGTATTAGCAAGTTCATTTAGCTTTTGTGGAAGAAATTGTGAAAGTACTGGGTTTTAAATATTAAAAGCCTAAACCTCAAGTTATACCTTCAGATATGACATAACTAGAAACAGATATTTTCTCACTAGACACATTAAAACTGGGTTAAAATCATGTAGACATTTTAGCAGAGATTTCTACAGCATAAAATAACATTCTTTTAAGGTGAGGGGAGTTACTGCAATCAGCGCACCACAACCAAACATTCTGGTGCACTCTAGTGGCAGAACATTGAGATGTACAATAGTTTTGCTATTTGCTTTTAAAAACCCTGGAAAAGACAATTTATTATTTTTTTAATTTATTCTGGATGAACAGGTAAGTAAAGTTTCCTGTACTGTGTTTAACTAATGGTCCCCCGTGAGGGAGGAGTGAAGCATCCTTAAGTGTCAAGAAGGGACAGAGACACTTTGTTAACTTGTCTCCTGTAAAACCAACATCTTTCAGATTTAAGGCTTCATTCCAACACAAGCAAGGAACCACTTACATCCAAATCAGGCCAATTTGCAAAGAAATCTCTCTCCCCTGACTTGGAGTTTGTGGCCTTTCAGGGTTCTGCAATGGCTACTACTACCCAGCTGATGTAAGGGGCACATACAAGCACACGTGCATGACTGCACATACACCTCCATTTACCAACACACACGCACAGAGATATAAAAGTGTTATACCAGCCAAAGGGTTGTAACGTGGGAAGCAAAAAGAAACCATATGTGCATACTGACTGACAATTACCCAAACATTCAGAAATTAACCAAGACAAAAACTTGGGAAAGAAACAGAAGCAGCCAAAAAAAGATGACTTAAGGCACACTCATTTTGTGTCAAAAAGCAACAAAATTGACTGCCAGTATGATATTGTGAAGCTTTCAAATGAAAAAGCTGTGCCAAAAAATTGCACTAGACTACTGTATGTGCAAGACTACCATTGTTGTTAACAGAATAAAATGGTTTTAGCACTTATCTTTAATGGCTAAATATGAGTTATTAGGAAGAAATCTCAAACACAGAGATTAGCTACAGTGCCTCAGGCAGATAGTGAGATAAAGATAGTTCATATGCCCAGAAGCTGAGATGCAGGAAGATCAAGTGTCTTGCCCAAATTAATTTCATTGCCTAATGGCAAAGTTGAACTGGATCTCAGGTCTCTTGAGTTCCTCTCCAGTGCTTATCCGATAAAGAATCCTTGTTAGTGAAAGCACATATCTTACCTTGAAAACCATGGAAAGGTGCTTGCTCTTGGGGAAATGATACTTGCCATAATCACTCCAGGTGATTTTTCTAAAGGGTTCCGAGATGAACTCACGTTCAGAAATCACTATACGGCACAAGAGAGATGCTGGTGATTGAGAATATTACATAAATGTATTTCCCCAGGAGAGTAGTTGAATTAGGACAAAACAAAATGTGTTGCCCACCCTGAGCATTCAGGAGTTATTACATGACTTATCTCTTTTTATAAAATACATAGACTTGATTTTCTTTTCAGTTGCTTTCTAGCCTCTGAATTTACAGGCACTGTTTTTTTTGTTTGGTTGGTTTTGGTTTTTTTTCAAAGCATACAGGTTTCTTCACGAAGTTTACTTGAAAAAATAAAATAATAATCAAGATTTCAGACCTCTTTACATGTCCTAGAGCTGGGGCTTTAACTGAAGATGACTAAAATTCATGAAGTCTGTGAAAATTCTGAGAAATTACAGAAATGTGTATAGCGATAGATTACCAAATAAACAAGCCAGAACACAGGATAAGAACTAAACAAAGATTCTCTGCCTAAAAGACAGCAGGAAAAAATACTACTTGCACATACAGAAACCATAATGTGACAGTAATTATTTTTCCATGCGTAAATATAAGCATTGCCACTTCTAGACCATCGTTTCTAAAGATTATGTCTACTTTGTAGTACAGAAAAACAATCAGAACTTCTATTGATGCATGTAGATTAGCTTTAAACTAGCTAAATTATATGGATAATAAGAATAATATCAGTTGTTCCTGCCTGAAACCTGAGGTCTCTATTCTGCAATGAAAGCCCGTACCACAGCATCTGCAGCACTATCAGTAACCAGACGACACTGTCAAGGTTTGTACAAGGTGCAGTCAAACCTTCAGGCTAAAAGGTTGGTGTTATCTTAGCCCAGTTTCAGATTTAAAATAATAATTTGCATTTAGCCAGCAGAGGTTAATTTCTGGAACCCCTAAACATCACAGATGATATTTGGTACCACAAATGAATCCACTGATATCAAAGGGATTACTCAAGAACAAGATACAGGTAGGCATACCGTATTTACTTCTATGCCAACCAAAGGAATTTCATTTCTTCACTCCAATAAACAAAGAAAGAAGGTAATTTTGTTGTGATGGTGTTCCTTCACAGCATCATCACCTGACACTTATGTCAAGATACAAGTTTGAAAAGGGAAAAATCTTGGTTAGTGAAGTTGTTCACCATTTGTCAGCCAGAGGAAAGCTCACACTCTTGCACTATTCTACTAAACTGCAGTTGTTTGCAATTGCTTGCCTGTTCCAAGTTCTCAGAATTTATGAAGAGAGAAAAAATTTCAAGGCAGTTAACTTGATATAACTCTTGGATATTTAAAAAAACAAACAAACAAACCAACCAAAACCTGTAATAAGTAACTAAAAACCTTTTAGATATGAATTGCTATTCACACAATTCCTGACTACAAAATGTATTGTGTGTTTTGCTGGATGAAGAGAAGAAGAAACAGTCTTCATTTAGGACTCTCACTTTGTCCTACACCAATGTGCTGTCCCCCATCTCCCATACTAGTTTTAACTGGGGAGCAGAACAAGCTGTTTGCTGAACTTGCTTCCCATACCAATTCTGAAAAAAATATTTTCCTGCCATCTGGACATTGCCCACAGGTTGGTAGCAATCCAGGCTGGTGGGAGGAAGTCAGTTGCTGGTGCTGTACTAGCAGTGGCATGAGACAAACGAAAAGTGCTTTTTTGCGAATGAATATATCTATTATGCCTGAAATCCACAGCTTTCAGGGAATAGGTTTCCCAAGCTGCATTGCAGGGTCTGAGAACACTCACATGCCAATAATCTGCCAGCCATAAGGACAGAGGAATATGTCCTGCTCACAAGGGATGTACGTCTTCAACCTAGGGAATTGAAAAGCAATTGGTTCCCAGAACATAGCAGGAAAGTTTGTAACAGCAGAGAACAGAGGTGCTGCAGCTGCACCTGAGGGAATGAAGAATTTTCCTTGTCTTATTCAACAGAATATTTGTGTTCATGGCAATAGTTGTTTCAAACTATATTTAAGCGCATTCAGCCCTGTTTTAAGATTAAGTGGAAGACAGGAGTTAAAGCAGTCAGCCTAAGGTCTGTTACCATAATTGGTTTTAACATAATTTCAGGCTGGGGAATGCCCACAGGATGTTAATCTGCAAGAGATGCCAGAGTGGGCTTGTACTTCTGCTATGAAAAGGAAATTTTTCATTGCTTGATGATTGAACAGTGCTGGAGAGAAATTGTAAACGGCATGGACAACCTTTGGATGTGTGCCTTACCCAAAAATCTCAACAATTGCCTTGAGCTTCTCCTGTATGGAAAATGTCTCCCCATCCAGACATGACAGAGATGCAAGAAAAAAAAAAATAAAAAAAAGATTCCTTTTGCTTGGCTCAAGCAAGGCTTTGAAGTACAGGAAGGAAAATCTGAAGACTATTGACTGCAATTTTTACTCTCAAGTGATTTTTAGAAGGAAATAGATGCCAAAAGTCAGTATATTTACTACTCTGATGAACAAACAAAATAAGTCCCTTTTTTCTCCCAAAATGTTTTCATTAAAATATACTTTGAGGATGAGGGTCAGGCCTTGGTGACAGATTCAGTGTATCAAATGGATACATATCGGTTAAATCCTCTACCTAATGTGAAAATACAATTTAGGAAAAATAGAGATGCAAACTTTTAATGAGCAATCACTTCCCTAAAGAAAACGTGCCAGATGGTTATACTTGTCTGGGAAATATTGAAGCAGAATAACGAACAGAAACTTCTTTTTTTGCAACAAGAACCAATACAAAATTTTAAAGACAATACCTCCACTCTCAACCAAAAAATCAAATCAAATGAATGCATATTCTATGAATATTCACTATATTGCTTAAAATTTTATCAGACAAGTTGGAACTTGCTTATCACACGATAATGTTCAGGAAGGTTTTTCTTCCCTTTTTAGATGCGAGTTCAGTGGAGGTGTGAACTGTGTTCAGCTAAGGTAATGTAGCCTAGTATGATTTCTGGTTTAATAACCATTGCTTCCTTCCGCTCCTGGAAATTTTTCAGATTGTGTTATTTTCCATTTCATAATGCTGCAAACCTGTCTTTTAACCCGTCACTCTTTCATTCCCAAAATGTTTTGCTTCTGGGGTTCTAAGTCACAAACTGAGGATCTGGCTCGTTTGCTTTTGCAGGTGTTTGCAACAGAAAACCCCAGACTCTGTCCAGCATAATTTAATTGTGCTAGACAGAGAACCCAGGAGTAGCTGCTAACCCTCTGGAGAGGAGAGCGACTGCATTCCTGGGAAGCTGCGGGATAAGGAGTCCAGCAGCTTGGGGAAGCTGAGCTGCAGAGCACCAGGAGGGAGCTGCCGTTCCCTGCGGGCAGCACCAACCAGGCGAAGGATCAGATAAACTGAGCTTTCCTGCCTGTGGTTATCTCACCATCTCCCAAAACAGGGAACAGAACACCAGAAAGAATATAAGAACAATTTCTCGGCAAATCTGGAGTAATTTTAACTAAAGGCAACAGAAATATATTAGATGAAAAATAAATAAATTTAAGTTAAGATCCAGAACAATTCATTTAATTACAAAGACCCTTAGGGATGCACTTGTATCCTCCTACAGCATGGTAAGAGAGGTAGAATCTAGAAATATCCAGGGAAAAAGAGACAGAAACAACAAGTACAAAAACTAAAAGGAATGCTAAAGTGCGAAACCAAGCCCCCAAAATTTTGGAGTAGCCAGAGCTTAATGCTAACCATTGAATTATTCCTCCTTCTTTCTCTCCCTATTCCTACTTTACACAGGATGAGCAGGTTTTTTTTGATGGAACTTTTCATAAATGTTCATCTTGCGGCAGACACCCAGCAGGAACACTTAAAATTTGTCAAAGTTCGAAACACTTAAGATAATTTTTTACAAGGGGAAGTCCAAGAGAAGTGTTAGTTATAAGGAGCAACAGAAAGACTGGTTATAAACTCACATTTCCTGGATAAAAGCATGCTGTTATGAATCTGACACAAAAAGCAGTGCACATTGTTCAGACTGGTATTGATTTGACAAAATTTTCCACATGATTTCAAAATAAGGGAGCATGTCCTGGAACTAGAGTGAGAAATGCAGGCTGAATGCTTTCTCTCTAGCTCTGCCAGATGACACAATGTTTGATCTAGATCAAGTATTTGGACCATTTCATTGGATTACTCACTTTTCAGGTTTCAAAAAACTTAATCCAGGAGCAGACTTCATGATTTGAGACCACCTATAACCAGCCAGCCCCGAACTTCAGATCCAGACAGCCTTAATCTATCAGAAAATGTGGATTTAGAGCTAGACTTTTACACTAGGAACCCTCTCATGTTCACAAAAGGCTTTAAGAACCACAGTGAAAGATATCAACAACAAAAGTCCCATAAGATCCTGCAAAACCTTCTCCATAGCCACACTGGGATTTCACATCTTCAGCTGAGACAGCTATGACAGCAGAGTTCCATTTTGTTGCTTTCCTAGTTTAACTATAAACTGGCACCTTTACCCACCTGGGCTGGTGTTTTCCTCCTCTACTGACTGTAACACATTCTCTGGGCAGCCCTGCTCAGCATCAGCAAGCAGAGACACAAGGAAAGCTCCGATGGGGAAGCAGTGTGGGTGGCAGTTTTGTGTAAACCTTGTCCTGTGAGCATGCAAGTCCCTCACCAGAACATTTTGTTCTGACAGAAATCCAAGACTCACAGATATAAAATCTATGGGGAATACTCTGAACACATTTATCTTCTCTGCCCTTTTGGTCTACTCCCCTCTCCCCCCTCACTCTTCCTCCGCCACCCCTTCAGTTTCATAACTTCCATGCCAGTATTTTTATCTTTGCTTTCTCTGATTTATGTTTGTCATAAATTCCATGAATTAATTTATGTTGTGTTTATCACTGGCATTTCACGTGATAGATCTCATTTGTTTATTCTGTTTATAGTCTGTTAAGCTTCTCTACTTTGGCTTGCCACAGTCCTGTTGCTCAGATCTTTGTCTCTTCTTGTTCAGCAATACAGTATGTCTACCATTGTCAGTCTCTGAAAATATTTTCAACTACTTTATTCAAGTTATTAGACCTTTTCATCAACTGAAATACATCTTGTTTGCTAACTTTTTCTTTCCCTTTGTGAATTATTCACTAAATTCTCCATTTTAACAAATGTGTCTTGTGGGAAATTATTAGCTGAATCTTCTAAGATGTATTTTAGACAATGAATTAATCATTAAGGATTTCTGTTGAGAATTGTTTCATATATTCAACAAAAACCTACGTGCTGAAATCTAAGTCAGTCAACCACACAAGTGACATTATTTTCAATTACTTGATGATCATATTCCTAAAACAAGTTGCCTGCAATTTCACATTCAAAATCCAAACCCATATCCTGCAATATTCTCATAGGATTTCCTGTGTTAGTGAATAGCTATGTCATGAAATTAGTTTTCTGCGAGAATCACAGAAAACAAGAGCAGAAGTCTAATGGGATAAGCTGATTTTGATAGCTGAAATAATATATATTCATGGTTTCTGTTTCTTGCATTTGGTTAAGTAAAAGCACTTCTGCCCTAAGCTATGAATGATGTTAGTGTCCTTAGCAAATGAAAAAAAGCATCATGAATTAGAAATATGATGTAGTAACTGTTTTATACATGATACCTTGCATGACAAGTGTGGCTTGCACTTGTTCAGAAAAGAACCAAAAAGTGAGCAGAGTCCAAGACGTCACCAAAAGTCCTCTTTGAAACCTACTTTTTAGGATGACAGTAATATAGTCTGTGTAACTGTCTAAAAGCATGGCTAAAATGCAACTAACTGTAAGAAGGGGATGTGTCAAAGTCTAAACAGTGTTCCAAATTCAAAAGGTAATATATTTTATATATTTCAATCAAAGTCTTAGAGGATACACTCATCTTGGTTTTGTGCTGTGTAGCTACTCGAAAATTGTCACAATACCATTTTAAATGTTTTACATGCAAATCTTTGCAAACAGTGGTGAAGATTCTCCCAAAACCCAGTAATAATTCTTGTAAATTATACCATTACACTAACAAATTAGTACACATGCACTTTGTTACTACAAGCTTGGAAAGGTATAACCTAAAAGCTCTGAACTCAAGGAATTTAAAACAGTTCCTATTTTGCACCAGAGTGGTCTATTCATATTTTATCACAACATCATGAAGTGATTATCTTCAATATTACAGCACTAAGACGATAAAATATTCTGGAAGTAACATATATATGTGTGCTACAGCCAATTTTCAAACGGAAACATCTTAGCAGTTTCAAGGCTTTAAAGACTATCTTCTGAGAGGGGTGCTGCTTGCAAAAATGTGAGGTTTCTTTAATAGGCAAGTAGAGTCTGGCAAAAAAAGTCACACAGGACTGTCTTTAAATTACCTTTCTGCAGTGCTCAGTAACTAGAACATAACTTAATATATTAAGCCATTTGGGGCTTTAAAAAAAATGCCTTCATGCTGAAAAGCTGACTAGTAAAGTTTTAACCTCGTACAATCTGAAGCAGCTGGGGCCAGAACCTCACAAAGTCAGGTTTCGTAATGAGATAAGCATCTCAGTTCCCATTCGTAGTGGCATTTCTAAAGAAACAATTGTTTTTCAAGGTGTCAGTGCTCTGATCACCTAAGTGACTTTTCTGAAAGTCCTAGACAGTCTTTGAAAGACTTGGCTGAACCCATCTTGTGCCCACAGACACACATCCCAGCTCTGATGACTCTAACCAAAAGCCCTTGCTCAATATTTTTGATATAAAATGCTGCTCCTAGATCTGTCAGTCACATACAACAGTCCCTTAAGGATACCTAATATCTCTTTTCGAAATCTCCTTAGATTCAGAGCTCTGCTACTGGAGTAAGCTGGAAGGTTGGCAAAAATAGCCTTTTCCACACTCCTGCAATATAAGATGCGCTATGTGTCTGGGTTGCAGCAGAAGGGCATTGTCCGGCAAAGAAAGGTTCACTAGCTTACATGAGTACTAAGCTATGCTGCCCTTCCACTATTCTGAGATTTCAGGAAACCTTAAAACTGTCAAGAAATGCTTTGATCATCTCCAGTCCCGAGAAGCTGGTCTACAGTGGGCAGGGTGCTGGGAACCAGCCACATCGGCTCTGAGCACAGAGGCTGCTCTGTGTCACAGAGACACTTCTCCCTGCCAGGAAGCATCCCCTGCAAAGGGGAATGAAGCTCTGCTGCCCACGGATTCACACCCAAGAGTTTTCTGCAACGAGAGCAACATTTTTGTCAGTCAATAAGTGGTCACAGAAGTGATCGAAAAAGAGGAGTGAGTTGGAGGAACAGCTTCCAGATATGCTGTGAGTACAGCCCATCACGGAGATGGTTGTTACTCTGGACCCCTGCTCTAAGCAGGCATTATGCACAGGTCTGAGGAAGCCTCCCTTCACCCATAACCAAAGTATGCACACCCTAATAAACAGCAATAGAGCTCATGGCAGCTCCTATGGCAATGACTACCAGTGCAGGGAGCCCACAGCCAGTCCCTTGCCTTTTATTTCACCCTAAGCCTGTGCTTAACAAAGCAATACTGCTCTGCTCAGCTGCTGCACTTTACCTTCCTACCTGCTGCTACACAATGGAAAACAAAATCGGTGAAATTCAAAAAGCCCTAAGGTGGACGTAAGAACATACTGTGACAAAAGAAGTGTGCCAAGACTGCAGACACGTTACCTAGAGCCCCAGCACAGAAGTCTTACAGCTGTGATTTCATGTCCCCACTGCAAGGAATCACTGAGATTTAAAATCCTACCAAAACATAGTAGCAAAAGTGCAATTAGCAGAAGGCAAGTTTATTTCTTAAGTGGTAACAATAAACTAGTGAACTGGCTCAAGTCACAATGCAGAATCATTAGTGAGCCTAAACCAGATGGTATCTCATTTTTAGCTATAGGCAAAATGCCAAATGACATGACTAAATAGAAAAAAATCCCTATAGTATTGCATTTTGTGCCTATTGAGCATGGAGACTGAAAGGCAGGAACATTTTTAATAACCTTTCTTTGACAAGCTTAAAGCCATTTAATGCTGAAGCCTGTCCTCAGCATAAAGCCAAGAGAATAGGCCTCTAGAGAAAGCTCACTGCTGCACAGCTTCACCTCCCAGCAAAACACATTATGCAGCAAAGCCACATAATACTTACTTTCCATTAAAAAAACCAGACCTGCACTGGCTATCGCAGTAGTGACCTTTCAATCCAGGCTTCTACAGTATTTATTGGCTGAAAAGTTGTTTCTATGAATAGCAATTGTCTGGTTTAAAAACTGAAAATCTCTTTTGTTTCAAGGAACAGCATTTGCAAAGGCAACGGAGTTCAATGAAAAAGCAAAGGTACCTAAAAGTAATCACACGCCCTGTGCTCAATGGCTTCTACAAACCTCTGCTCACACTTGCAGTGGTTTTTGCGATTTTCATCCGAGGACCCTAAAGTAATTCCAAACACAAAGGCCCTCCACATGAAAGCATTCCAGACATGAAGGCTTCACAACACCTTTGAGAAATACATATATGACAGATGGGTAAGTTAATTAAATAGCGGACCAGGCTCTGGAATTCATTCTGGCCTGATTTTTGCTCCTTTTGACAGCAAGAAGATGCCAAAAAGCAGCTCAATCTTTCCATCTCAGGATTCACCTGGCACCAAGAAGTCTCCAGCTGGCTGAACTGGCACCTACTTAACGCTCACCTGGAGCGGGATGCTGAGAGCTGTAGGGATGCAGGAGCAGTGTTACCCTACAGCAGCAATTTCCCGGCTGGCGGATGGCCCGTTCCAGGCTGGAAGGCTGGATAAGAACAGCATCAAGACTGCAATGATTTAAGCCAGTGCTCAGACCAGGATACAATTTGCCCCAGAACTTGAGAAATCCCATTTTTGTGACTTTCTGTTCCTATAAGATAATTCTAGCATATACAGTGAACAATTTAGAAATGGACCAGTTTTGTCCAGATATTATGTGGTGATTCTTTGGTAGACCTGAAAGAGCTCAGAACTTCACAGTACTATTAAAAAACCCAAATCCTAAAAATGTATAAATTATAAAAGAGAATCAACTGTATTTGGGGAATAAAAAGCTAGGAAATACCATGGTCAAAAGAAGGTAATTTTGTAGACCAAAAGTCAGCATTAAATTTTGTTTAGCATTTTAGGGTTTTTTTTATAGTGTCTTTCAAAGAAGTGGTGTGAAACTCTGGTCTAGTTGAATCCCCACTGACTTCACTAGAAATCAGTGTTGACAAATCTTGTGATTTTAATCCCACGTCTTGAATTAATTGGTGATTTGTTGTTTACTTGTTTTTTTTTTTAAAATGCAAGCTCATATTGTCTTTATATTGAGAATCAATCTTTTTTTTTTACACCTCTGGGTGTACAGGAAAAAAATTCTAAAGAACAGAAGCCTTAAGGCTCTAGCACAAAAGGGATGTTGAAAAGAAAATGTAACAGTATAAAATGCTTAGATAGTTAAGTTGAACTTATGATTTAAGGTCTAGATTATAACATGTAAATATCAAAGCTGCAAATATTGACTATTGTAATAAATATAAAATGGAACAGGATTTTGTTTACACTGTGCATTTTATGCAGTTTATGTATTATTAATCCTTCTACAAATGCGGAAGAGGGAATTCTCAAAAACAACCCGTTAAAATTGCCTTTTCCCAGTACAGGGTTTCGTGTCACTCAGAAGTACATTAGTATCTCAGCAATCATTTTTTTTTCCTTTGAGCTCCAATTATTGGCACATATTTTTGACAATAAATTGTATTTATTTTTCAAAGGTTCTCGTAAGAAAGAACATTTATATAGACATTGGGCATTTCCTCCTCGCATTAAGGGTTTCATCTTGTCTCAGCTGTTTCATTTTCTTTTCAGCAGCCCAGTGTCCCTGCCATAATAATGATGAGCTCCTGGTTCCTTCTGTTCCTTTTCATAGGGACAGGAGGGCATTGAGGCTACTTTTATTCAGAGCTTACTGATCTCCTCGAGTGTTTCATTTAACCCTTACCAGGTAAGTCAATAGGAAACACAGAACAACCCCCTTCAACCACTCCCAAAGAAAGGAAAATTCTGCAGAAAACTTATCAATTTATTTTGCTGTGTTATTTGGTTCAGCCCTACACGATAAGCCTTCTCTGTTCTGCCACACTGAATGAGAAAAGGCAACACTTTTTACTTGTCAATATGAAAGAAAGGGATTTAAAATATAATTTGGCATAAACGGAGGCAGCAGAACTCGATATGGACCCATTAATATGAGCATACATACAAAAAATGTTGTAATTAAATGTTTTTTCCACCTCAGTATGTGTTATTGATCACTTTTCTTCACCTGCTGTAGCAGAAACTGTAGCAGAAGATTATCAGATTCAAATGACTATGCTTTATTCTAATACTACTAATTTGCCTTTTGAGTCATTAAATTACATATGCATACTGCATTGCACAGGGCCATTTTCAACAGAGCTCTTTAAAGATACCATCTTCTGCCTTAGAGTAAATAAGCAGCCCTTGTTTTTTCCAAAAATATATATATATGATGTCACATATGTTTATGATGTATTCAAATTTCTCAATATTATTCACTGTATCAACTAACTAATGTAGTAATGGCTACATTGCCTTGTGGTCAAGACATCCATGTATCTTGATAGAATCACAGAATGACTGGGGTTGGAAGGGACCTTTAAAGACCATCTAGTCCAAGCACCCTGCCACAGGCAGGGACACCTTTGAGTAGGTCAAGTTTCTCAATAAACATAATAAAACTGTAAATCAATGACAAAATGTATCTTCTTTAGCCTGATTTAAGATAAGGTAGACTTTCATAGGACAAAGAATATGAAATATTCTTACTCAAGCTGTGGAACGTCAGAAGAAGCTGTGGCAGTCAGTCCAAAAGCTCACTGTGCAGTACCCCCATCACTGCACGTGTCATTCCACCGTGCAGGAAACTGGCTGTTAGAGATAGCTCACAGCAGACCAGTTGTCATCCCTACCCCAGCACACGCCCTGCTCCAAAGTATATCCATTTTAAGCTAGAATGGTGTTCCCAAAATCTAGCTAGCTTTTTTGGAGTCTGCAGTTCAAGTAACCCTTGTTTAAACACAACAGGAGGTTTTATTACAGGAAACTTGCCTAACAGCACGTGTCCCAATGGGCATGGTGCCTCCCTTTATAAACTTACACTGTCACTGGCTCTCAAGGGGTGAGAACATCAGCCCTTCCGTGTCCTTACGGGTTCCAGACAAAGTGCCAAGAGGTTCTGAAGGCTCTGCTCTCCTGTGTCTTTCCATTTTAAGCGTGATTCCTGACCTCCACCAACGTTACAGCAGAGTAGTGAATCTTATCACTGCCTGTCTATAATTATAAACAGGTTATTGGTCTCCAGTGTTATCAGCCTCTAAAATCCTTTAAAATGCAGTTGCAGCACATTCTCCATCATACTAGAAAAATTTAAGAAAAATTATATACCTGGAAACCTTAAGAAAAAAAAAAACAAACCTGAAAATTCTCATACCTGGTAGAACTGTCAAAAGCATAAAGGGGAACATAACTGGTGCCAGTGATCTCCTGAACAGTAGCTTTTAGAGAAAGAACAAGAAGGAAGGGGATGAAAGATGGGCCAGGCTTGCACCCACCCCAAAAGCTGATGAAATGACTTGGCAAGTAAGAGGAAGCATGACACAGACTCTGCAAACACTTGAATACCTGCAGGAACTAATAAGGAAGGATCTTTTCTCACAAGGACTCTCATTTCTGTGTGACCCTTTCATCCTTCTAACAGGGGAGAGGATAACAGGGATACAATCCTGCCTCTAATAACCTTAAAATCACAACAGAGATTAGTCTAGTATTTTATCTATTATTGCTTGACCAACACACAAGATAAATCAGAATAGTAATACTGAAGATCAGAATTTTATCCTGAACAGATTTTAACCGATTAGTTCACAAACTATAAATACAAATGCTAGAATATATTTTTAGTACATTTTCATACATTTCTATGAATGTATACTGAACCTGACAAGATATACCCCAAAAATACTGTTTTCTCCAATATTTCAGCCAAAAGGATTGTTTCATTAATTAATAGTATTTTTTGTAATATTTAGGGATTCCAAAGCATTTTGCAAAAAATTTGAATTCACAGCTCTCCAGGGAACAAGGAATGTATTATCAACATTTTATAGGTTAAAAACCTGAGAAACGTTAACTAGTGTGTTATCTCACAGAAATCCAGCAACAGCAGAAAAAATAAACCCTTTTCGTCTGTATTTAAGACTCAGTTACAAGAATATAATTTCAACACTCTCAGAAATGGGCTAGCGGCTACCATACATGCTTCTATAAACCTCTGCTCAGCAGCTCGGCTGGCCGCGGAACGGGCTTGCCACACAAAGTTATTTTTTGCCACGGAGCCTTACACAGCTATGGAAGCCCAAGGTCCCACACCAAGAAAGAGCTGTTTGTATGAAAGGACCCTGAACAATCACAGTTAATAAATTGCCCCCAAACCACGAGGGCACAGCATGAACAAAAAATTTACAGGTGTGGAACAGATTCTAGCACAGGGGGAGAATCAAATAAGTGGTGAGTGGAATTTTCTCTACATTTGGCAGAATGTTTATAGAAAAAACACCATGGAAAGTGAGAAAAATTCAGCACACCGAATGTATTTTCCAAGTACCTGTGCCAAGAGTAGTAAAAATTTTGATTATTTACTGCATAAATGCTTGTCATATGTATAAGACCTACGGCAGGCCTTATGTGATCATATTAGTTTTAGGGATTATTATGCTGCAAACATTATTCTTTCCTATTTTCTTCAAACTAATAAATAGATGATCTTATAAATATGATAAGTAGACTCAAATTAATCAATTCAATCAATCAAACCAACTAATTTAATCTATTAAAATAAATACAATCAAAAACTCAAATCAATACAACTACTAATGAAACTATAAATTAATGAAATTAATGCCTCAATAAATTTCTACATTTATTTATACAAATATATGGATATATACACAAATCAACTTCTTAAAAATAAACAAACATTAACTTTTTTTTAGCCTGAAAACTAAAAATAAAAGCTAACTCTGAATTTAAAAATTTAGATTTCCTTAATTTTCTTTCCAAAATGAAAATAAAACCAAACAATGAGAACTATCTATTTGTATTGTCTTTAACCAACAGATACCATATGAAGAAGAGGAGAAATGTGTCTGGTGATGAAGCCAAAAGAGAATAACAACTGTTTGCAAAAAGGCTAGAGGTCTACTAGTCAAAAGTGATGTTAGACTATGCTTAGCTTTCCAATGCAAAATGAGACCAATACAGTCCAAACTAAATCAAATTCTGAGTCAGAAGACTCTATATCTATATTGCCTACAATTCACTTTGGTAATTCTGCGGATCAGCATGTTATCAATATCAAGAGTTATGAAGTAGTGTTAACCCCAGAGATCAACATTATGTGAAAGAAAGTCATTTGAGGGAGATGGGGAAGTGTAGTTTGCTAGCAGATATCTTGAGTCTCCCAGATGTCTGAAAAGAAAGAATACATCATCAGTCAAAACAAAAGCCGGTTCATGAACTGCTAAACCAGAAACTGAATGCTCTTGACTTCATGCCAGAGAGGATGCAGTTCATCACAGCTCCACATACTTAATCTCTATCATTGCGCTCAATACTGTGAAACTTTAGAACAACTCTTCTGCCCCAAGGAGTTGATCATTAAAATTAACAAAAAGCAAGTCATGTAGACGATGCAGTTCAAAAATAACACACCATATTTTACGGTATAGATGCACAAAAAACCTGTAATTTGATATTCCAACTAAGCACTAAATTATAAGGGACCTTAAATCTGCAAAAGATGAAGATGCTAAATATTCTCTGATGTAGAAACATGCCAGCAGGCAACTCCAAGGGAGCGATAATATGCAATTGCCATTGATTTCAGCTATACAAGGGTAACTTGCAGCTACTTTCAAGGTATCCATCCTTAATGTAGTTTTGCTCTTCCAAGTGCTTAAGTATTCCACAAGAAGTCACGATACTAGTGTGCACAGGCCCTCTAGGAACAAGATTCTGTATTCCCTAGTTAGGGTCTCACCACTGCAAAGTCCACTAGATTATCCAGTAAGAACAGATACATCACTTGTGGCACAATCTGTAAGAAGCAGCTATCTAAACATTTCAGTGAAGAAAAACTGGAAAACAATTTGTGCTATAATCTCGCCTACAGTGAGCATTGCCTTATTCCTTCATCACCTGTTGCTATAAACCAGCAGCAAGAGGATGCATTTCACATACTCGCTCTGTACAAAGCAGAGGATGACGCAAGATCATTCTCAGATCACCAGCTATGAAAGGACAAATTTCTAGCAATGGTAAAAAAACCAAAAAGTAGATCTCCAGGACCTGCTTCCCTAAAGTTAGATTACTTCAAAAAAATAAAAACTTCTGATGCCATTCACATATTTTCCTTGGGTATAAACCATTCATAACTGTGCACTCACCCAGCTGCATGCCAGTGAGCTCATAATTTTAAGATGTTTGTACAAGCACAGTGCAGCTGGGAATCTTAAAGTACTTATAATGCAGTTGAGAGACTAGGAGCTTTGAACAGTTATTTTGAAAGCTGCAGCCTATCCAGAGAGATGCCAGACAAACATCCCTTGGCAGCTGTGTCTCAGCCTAGCGGCAAAAGGAGCGAGTGCAATGTGGGATTTCTGGGAGGTAGGAGAGCTTGTTCATCTCTTTCAAAATAAAAGACTTGAAAAGTGCTGTACAGTGATACCTAAAAGCTTTAAATCATTTAAGACTATTTTGTTCTTTAAATTATTATTTATTTATTATTCTCTTCAAATAGAAACATCAGGCTGCAATTTCCTTTTTTCATAACTTCATTGACTCATATTAGGTCTGAGTTTGGTCCTGAAATTTCAGAGGAGTAGTAAAACAAACATGATGTTAATCTACACAAAGAACTTCCCAATACACACTGCCACTCCAGTTTCTAATAATGGAACAGTATAGCTAGGAATTGAATTGTGAGCAGCCCATATTTATGACAGACAGATACTGACCAGATACGTACTGAATGTCTGACACTTCAGTAAACAATTGCTTATTACAATTATTTTAAAAAAGAGCATTAAAACCTGGATGACCCTGAACACTCTCCACAGCACATCTTATTTCTAACAGCCTACTTGGGTGACACATAGTTTCTTACATAAATTACAATAAGCTTTTTTTGTTCCATTCTTTAACAAATAAATGGCCTGAAAGCCTGAGCTAGAAAGATATGTAACGATCTCCTGGAAACGGAGAAATCCACAGCAGGTAAAATGCAAGATGATCAGACCTGACAGGGACTGCACCACAACACAATGTGCTCCAGCAAGCCCCATGCGGTGATTCAGCTCAGCAAGCCCCTTCATTTCTCACTTACAAATGCCAAACTACTACAGGGTAACTACTAAACAGATTTTCATTTTGGCAATTTTTGTGAAAGGCTTAACGTGAAGCACATAAAGGCCAAAGTTTCGAAATAAAATCTCTGAGCATCCATTGCCATGAAATCAGACTCAGATTTCAGTTTACGCCCCTTTCAAACACACATCAGTTACTCTCAAAAGCTTTTCCCACAGTTGTTCAAGCATTCTAACACCCATCATAACCTAGTGACAGAATTCATGTTACAGTAAAAAAATACACATATAGACAGTAACATATCCCAGTCCTAAAAAAAAATGTGTTTTTTGCCGTTAAAAAGTTTGGGACTATGAGTTTACCTGCACAGCTGTACCCGAGACTTGGAAAATAAAGAGATGAGTGTCCAGCATTTTATTATGAGAGCCCACAATTATCAACATAATACATAATAATGACTTTACCAAAGCAGCTGTGTCTGGATAGCCTGAGAAACTTTAATCTGTGAATGCAGCTTCTTTTTATGCTAAATACTGATGTGGACTTTCTGTGCAGGGGAATCTCTGGTAGGATAAGCACAGATGCTTGTGGCCCAACTTCTTTTGCCCTTCATTCATGCTATTTTTGTACCCGTACTTGTCCATCACCACTCTTCTCAGAATTTCTAGGGGTTATTCTTAATTTCTATTTTCAATAGATACTGAGATTTCTTCCATGTATTAAATCACTCTTGACAGGACAAAGAGTTATCCCGTTTCTGATGTTCACTAAAAACCTCCACGCTTGCCAGCTACAGGACTCCCCAGTGTTCTAGTAGAGTCTCTCTCACCAAAAAGATGTTTTGGAAGGGAAAATAGAAGACCAACTTTGGAGCAATGTCCAAACAACATAAAAGCCAACAGGCTGGGCCATATTTGAAAGTGTTCTATAGAGATAAGTTACACCTCAGCCAACTAGCATTAACCAAAAAATGTACCAAAGCAGCTTCAAATATTAAAGGCATAACAACCTATTGACATACGTAAAAATGATGCTTTTTTCATGGATTGTGTTAGCTCTGTCCGGTTACCATAACACAATTCAAACATCTTATTGAAGGGCAGGCTAGTATCATCAAACCATACTATTTGGCTAAACGTGACAGGCTAAAACAGCTTAAAAGTGCTGGTTGACCTTGTAACCACACATTTCAATCCCATTAAATCTGATGAGCAATTGAAAGAGAAATCCTACTGCCAGAAGTAATATATCTAAATGTTTGTAGAGACTTTTAGAGATGCACTTGCATAGAAGCATAGCTAAACTGTAAAGATCACACCAGTGCAACTACCACAGGTCAATATTTTGATTACAGAGTAAGAGTAGCTTTATATTTAAAATATTTTTTAAAAGATTCAACATGAATTAGAAAAAAATAGGAAAAGTGAAAAAAATAAAAAAGTCTTTGTAAAAGACTTTACCTACATTATTATAACTATGGAACTGAAAATTTACATCCTGCCTTAGATTAGCAGTATAGACCGAATCCCAGACAAGGCACTAGGAGGTAAGATGTGCCTGTAAGGTGCTCCAATAGAGAATACTACAGAATTAGTTCAGCACTCACTAAAACCAATACAGACAAAAATTAAAGACTTTTTTTTTTTACCATTCAATGGGAAAGAAAGATACTACCTTATACTTTCACTGGGACAGATCACTAGCTAATATAGCCATAGTCTAGCAGTGTTTCTTGCAGCAGGGGTTGTTTTTTAACAGGTGAAGAGCTCTTCCTACATCTGTAATATATGACTTGTCCATTCTGGGTTTGTGGAGCAGACTTAAGTTCCTGCTACGCTTAATCCATCTGCACTGAAGTAAACTCCATCTGCACAGCACAGCTCTTTGTGACAATGTGCATTCTATTATCAATATTGAAAGCATATAAAGTTCAATGCTCATTAGGTCTTTGTTTATAACATTCTTACGGACACATCTCTACTCCACATTAGCTTGGAAGTTCTCCAGTCATCTCACACTGGTTTGTGTCCCAGCAGGACAGACCCTTCTAGAGCCCTCCAAAATTCTGATCTCAATCCTATTTAAAACAGCTGCAAACTGCCAGAGCCTTCTCATCAAGGCTGCCCATAAACTGAACAGAAAAAACACTCCAGGAGTACCCAAAAGGCTTATTACATTATCACACCCAGATACAAAGGAACTAATGTGGAAAGGGGAAAAGAAAAAAAAAACCCAACAGGAAAAACCTTGCAATCTGACAGTATCAGGAGGAAGCCGAAAGCTGCAATCAGAATTGAAGAGAGAGATTTTATTTCCAGATTGTAGACTTGAAATAAATTACCATGAATACTATCCATGAGTCCCACAACTCAGTGGACACAAACCACAAGAACTGAATCCACAATGATCCAGCATTTAAACCTGTGAGGAATTCCAGAAAAACCCCAACAAAATGTGGATTTAAAGATTTCTCAGAACACAAAAAGCAAACACAGATGGCTCAAAAATGCAGAGGATTCCTCTGGTCTGAGTAAGAGGAGTTAGCCACTCTGAACTGGTTCTCACTTTGCTCAGGAATTGGCTCAAACAATACTATAAAATTATGAAAAAGTACAGAGGCAATTTCTGAAGATCACCAGCAGGCATGCTGGCTTCCTCAAAAACACAGCAAAGCTATGCTCTCCCAGCACAGCTACCCGGCTTCCCTGAATCAGTGCGCAGACCACAGCGCTGAGGGCACTAAATCTCAGCTCAGCACAAGCTGCTGCTTTCCTCCCCCTCCACAGCAAACCTTGGCCCTGACAGTAAGATCGGCTGCACTGGCACCCACCTTTCCAGCATCCAATCTAAGAAGCATTCCAGCTCGTACATCACCTGTGACAGCTGCCCAGCAACTACAAAAGGCTTAATGAGTTTCAACTTGTACATTAAGAGACTGCTTGCTCCTAATTTTTTGTCAACTTTATTTCAAAATGCGATTTTATTACATTTGCACTTCTAATTGTTAAATATCCTTCAGTTTGGGATTCAGAAAATATTTTTCAGGTAATTAACTTTTAATAAAAATTTAATGTAAAAATTATATATGCTCCGCTATCTCTACATAAATACATGTAAAAAATATCCTCTGAAATGTTATAGAACTAATAAGGAAAATATTATTACTTTAATAAAAAGTGCATTTAAAATTGCATAACTATATCCCTGTAGGGATGTGGGAATACAAGGCACTCACTGCATGGTCCCTCCATTCTGCTCGAGGGATTCTCATGTTACGTACAGCATTCCAGAAGCCGTGGCCCTTCTGCCTCCTAACCACTGCTGAACACTTCTTTGCTTTCCATAGCCAGGAGAAGGAGGGTGTTTTTAGAGAACCTAAACTCTCTAAATTAGGGGATGCAACTTCATGAGCTCAAAGAACCATAAGAATTTTCATGTTACTATTTTACAAAGAAACATTAAAACATATATTTGAAAAATTTGCAAGACAAATAACATTTCCACACATCCACACCAGGACGGATTTGCACAGAGCTCCTGTATTCATGAGGGCAGCCCAGCAAAGCAGTACAGAGCACTGCTCCCCACTGCTACCACATCTCTTCTGCAGAGCATCCCTCTATTGCCCAGAGCTTCATCCTCCTTCATCTGTTTCTCATGGCAGCAAAGCTTGGAAAGAGACTTTTTTTCTGCCTCCCCTTCTTCCTATACTACAGACAATGGCAATCTGGCACAGAGTCTTTATTTTTTAGTCCATATCTTATTATGATTCAAATAGGAATAGCCTTAGGAACAAGACTTTGCCACTAAAATAATTTCAGAGAACATCCTTATGAAAGTTATAACTTAGCAAAGCTGAACCATCCATCTTCCAAAATGTACTGAGGCAAAAGGTAATCAACTCTGTGCGTCATGTTAAAATAAGCAGAGAGGGAAACATTTTAATTAATGAACTTGAATGTTTGAATTCATCATGGGACTTACAGAAAGAGGAAAAAAAAAAAGACAAATTACTGTTCTTGGTAAAGACCCCAAGGAAATAAAACAAACAACATTTAACAGAGGTCAATTTTCATTTGTCACTGAAATAATGAATACTAAAATAATAATTAAATGCCCTAAAGATTTCCATGGTAGCTGGTAACAGCCATATCATGAACCACCTAGTAAATTTTTGCTTTAAGATTCCTTAGCTATAGGTATGTTGGTCTAGTGGCCTGAAATAACTGTAGTACAAACCCTCAATTATTTTCCTGCTTCTATATCCACCATACTTGGCTGCCCAGAGGTCTGACTAGTGGGTCAGCAGTTCTGACTCAAGGATCTGCTGCAGCTCTGCTGCCACAATATCCTTTGACAGTACCTTCAGCTGCACAGTTTTACTCCACTTTGCAGGTCAAGCCAGGTGACCTGAGATAACTGCAATTAGCCTGGTACTCAGACCAAACTAATAAGCCCTACCAGCAGCTGGTTAAACCCAGCTTGTCTTAATATGGACTTTTTTTTTTTTTTTCTTCACTTAGGAGCACACAAAGACCAAGCTTGTAAAAGTCCATGAATACAACTGGGACCTTGAGGCCACCTGAGCACCAACAGCAGTCACAATACAAATGATGGAAATGAAAAGACTAAAATATTAAGGAGGGAGAGAAAGGAAAAACTAAACCAAATATTTTTCTGATATCAACCTCCTGGCTTTGTGGGAGTGACAAAAATTTTTCCTTACAATAGCTACTGGGTTTCACCATCACTAATGAGGATGTAACTTTTGTGCCATGGCATTTACTGTCAGTGAAGTGACTCTGCCACATTATTCTGCTATGTAAACATTATTCTCTTAAAGGTTAGAACAGAAAACCTGCTTTCATATTCTGGCCAGCATAACTCAATTTTATGTCAAATTTATCTTAAACCAAGTGTTCTCATCAACTCATTACACACACCAGAAATGCTACCAATTACTTTTATCAGGGGGACTGCAGAATTAGTAATCTAATTTTCCAGATCATAAAAACCTCCCTGGATTGTACCAAAAGAAATGCTTGATTTACTCTCTCCTGGAATTCTTTTGTACTTGTGCCTCTGCATTCAGGGAGAACATTGCAAGTTCAGTCAAGATATTTTAGAATAGAATTTGAGGCAGAAATGCAACTGGGGTGCAAATAATCTGGTTTCTCCGAGATATATTGACCATTCTTATTTGGTGTATCAAAAAGAGCACAGTAGTTTCCCAAAACACAGAGCTTTGAGGAAAAAAAAAAACCTGCAAAAGAAGTCATCTATTTAGGTGACCACCTGGGCAGTCCTATTCTGTAGCGCTTTGTGAAGTCTGCACCTTCCTTCACATCAAAAGAACACGGATGAAGAACTTTTGACTCTTTCTAGGTCAATAGATACATTACTGTGACTCAACAGCATTGGGATTTCACTTGTAATTTAGGTTGATATATTATTGCTTCCTGACATACACTAACAAAATACAGGAAACCTAAATGAAACAGTTCCTCGCTGTTGCTGGGGTGGAGACTTGTCTATACCTGTAACAGCAGAAGAAACAGGGTTCATGCTTAATATTTCTTTTCTTTGAAGCATCAGTTATCTTACAAATGACAATTTCAGAACAGATATTATTAGATATTTCCTATAAATAAAGATCTACTACACAAGAAAAGCCGATGACCCTACCTGCTGATTTACAAATAATCCAGGGCAGCACACAAGCAGGCAGCATTCAAACACACTGAAAAACCTGAGGCCATTTTTGTGAAGGAACACTCAAGAAATCAAGGCACAGAAATCAATGAAAAAAACACTACATTTCCATGGGGATTTTCACATCCATCAGTGAAATGGCATTAAATTCCTACAGCTTTATTCTCCTTACATCTCTATCACCAAAAATCCTTTGTGTTAAAAATACTGATAATAGGATGGCAAAACCTGTATCTGTACAGTTACATACAGTACTAGCAAAGTAAATTATTTAGCAAGTCCAAAAATTGATGTTCAAATACTTCAGATAATCAGGTAGTGTCACTTATGGAAATCAGCATCCTTTTAACATGTCCTACATAGGTAATATAACCAATAGTTATTGCAGAAAAATATAAAAAGACTACACTGTTGTTGGAGAAATCACTGATTTTAGAGCATGGAAAAGTTTCAGATTACAGTTACTCAAGAACTCCGTGTGTGGGTGTGTTTATTTAGGTATGAGAAAAGTCTTATTTAATCAGCTGAAAATTTATCAGCAAACACACCTAGAGCTATTAAATTCTGCTACAAATTCAAAATAGCAGTAAAGGCAGGAAGATTTCACTTTCATCAGGTTACATCTATTTCAGTTATTATAGTACAATAATGGTCAGAAATCTAATTTTAAAATATAACTGTGAAACATTAATTTTAACAAGTGTCAATCCTGAAAGTCTTGAGCAGTTATTAGATCAATGTCTTATGTCGCAGGCAGTTCCACTGCTCTGAAGGTGTGAAATAGAAGTAGACCCAGTCTCCTCTTGTATTTATTAGATCTATATCCTTCTCAAGTCATCTTGTACAGTAAGTATTCCTCCTGAACAGAAAATAAACAACTTTCTTTTCAAATCAAAAAGCAGGATTTTTAAAAAAGCAAAAGAACTCAACTGAAGTAAGCACAATAATGTACGTTTTAGAATAAAACTAAGCTGCTTCAGCAAAACTTAATAAAAGTTACTCTCTCAGCCTATCACATCAGAAAGGACTACATGAATAATTCTCTAAGACAGCCCAGCTTGTGCACCCTTGCAATGGAGAAACATGAAAGAAGAAACTCCCTTCTTTTCCAATGCTGTTCACCTAACCACAATGTCTACCCATGTTCTAAACTGTTGGTTAGGAATAAAGAAAATACATGCTGAAGGGTGTACTTGAAGCAAGTATAAAACACTAATGTTGCCAGAAGAAACTGCTGCACGAACCCCCTACCCCAGCCCTATGCTCCCACACATGCACCCTCCACCTTTGCTCTCGCACATGCACTCTCAAGCTACACGGTGAAGCAGAATGGGAAACCATTCCAGGGAAACAGGAGGTGTGCCGGGCTATGGGGCCTCTCGCCCGCATAACATCACGACCACACAAGTGCTTGGCCTCCCCCAAGAGCGGGCAGACAGGCCAGGCCACCTCCTTCAGCAGCAGGACTGCTCGTAGGTCTGTGAAAGCATGGCGTTACTGGGCTGGAAGCAGAGCTGACAGAAAGCATCATCCTCCAGGGCAGGACAGGAGCTGGGCTGCTCCTCACGAGGACACAGGAGGATGCACAGAAAAGATGCCAAAGCTGGCACTGAGCCAGGGCTGCTCAACTCCCAGGTGAATGAACACATTGTGCATCACTGTCCTCCTCACTGCCACATCTAGGCTCAGAAGCAGACAATCCTGATACAACAGAAACAATAAATGCTCTTTTCCTTTCATAGGCCCCTAGATAGATTTATTGGTCTCGGTAAACCACTTCCAAGAAGTCAGACAGTGCCAGTGGTTTTGTACCAGTGGAATACCCTTAAAAAAAAGAAAGCACTGCCCACCTTCCCCAAACCAAAGAAATTAAACCCTAATGGAATGAAATAGTCCAGTAGTTGTTTTAGAAGTGAACNCAGGACTGCTCAACTCCCACGTGAACGAACACATTGTGCATCGCTGTCCTCACCACCACATCTAGGCTCAGAAGCAGACAATCCTGATACAACAGAATCTATAAATGCTCTTGTCTTCATAGACCCCTGGATAGATTTATTGGTCTTGGTAAACCACTTCCAAGAAGCCAAATAGTGCCAGTAGTTTTGTACCAGTGGAGTACCCTTAAAAAAGAAAGTACCCCCCACTTTCCCCAAACCAAAGAAATTAAGCCCTAATGGAATGAAATAGTCCAGTAGTTGTTTTAGAAGTGAACCAGTCAAGGTATTTGAAAAAGTAATACAGGCTGCCTATGTAGAAGAAGAAG